>JAJQOW010000616.1:92500-95210 GCA_037975125.1 Latrodectus hesperus | reverse complement strand
TTTTCAGAGTTGTATTAAGAATACCCTGAAAAAGAGATTGGAGAAGGTTCCATCTTGTTTAATCAAAAATCTGATAATAAACAAATTTCAAACATGTAGTTTAATTATAATTTATTCTTTAAATATAGAAATTCAACCTTGAGAAAATTATTAAATTGGAATTTTAATCAATTTTTTATTTAATTCCTAAAATAAAAATATAAACAGATATTTAAAAATTATTAAATAAAGTTTAATACTAAGCATAAAAACTTTGGAAATGAAACTTTGGAAAAAAATAAGAATGGCAAATACTCAAAATTGTATAAGAAAATAGCTAAGTACCAAGTACACAAAATGTAAATCAAAATGCAAAGGAAAATTTATAGGGTTAACAGCTTTTCAAAGTAAAAGTCTGAACTACTCTGACACTTTATTGAGTGAAGTTCAGCTACATCTTAACATAAGATCACGGGTTTGATTTCACATCAGGGACCCCTGTTGTGAAGCTAAAGGGTGGTTGCATGAGCTCACGGGTTTGATTCCAGATCAGGGAGCCCGTGGAGTGAAGCTCAAGTGTCGTTGCATGAGCTCACGGGTTTGATTCCAGATCAGGGACCCCGTGGAGTGAAGCACAAGTGCCGTTGCATGAACTCACGGGTTTGATTCCAGATCAGGGACCCCGTGGAGTGAAGCACAAGTGCCGTTGCATGAGCTCACGGGTTTGATTCCAGATCAGGGACCCCGTGGAGTGAAGCACAAGTGCCGTTGCATGAGCTCACGGGTTTGATTCCAGATCAGGGACCCCGTGGAGTGAAGCTCAAGTGCCGTTGCATGAGCTCACGGGTTTGATTCCAGATCAGGGACCCCGTGGAGTGAAGCTCAAGTGCCGTTGCATGAGCTCACGGGTTTGATTCCAGATCAGGGACCCCGTGGAGTGAAGCTCTAGTGCCGTTGCATGAGCTCACGGGTTTGATTCCAGATCAGGGACCCCGTGGAGTGAAGCCCAAGTGTCGTTGCATGAGCTCACGGGTTTGATTCCAGATCAGGGACCCCGTGGAGTGAAGCTCAAGTGCTGTTGCATGAGCTCACTGGTTTGATTCCAGATCAGGGACCCCGTGGAGTGAAGCACAAGTGCCGTTGCATGAGCTCACGGGTTTGATTCCAGATCAGGGACCCCGTGGAGTGAAGCCCAAGTGTCGTTGCATGAGCTCACGGGTTTGATTCCAGATCAGGGACCCCGTGGAGTGAAGCTCAAGTGTCGTTGCATGAGCTCTGGCGTTTGATTTCCTATCAAGAACATGTGAAATATAGATAATCTTAATGATAAAATTATTAGTTCAAATGCTATTAATTTAGATAGTTTATGAAACGCTGAAAGTAATTGAAATAAAGTAAATATTCCGTAATTGTTTTTTACATGCTCCACACATCTTAATGTAATTTATTTTTTCAATTTAAAAGCAGCTACTTCCAATCACCGTAAAACATAATGAAGATCCCAAATTAAGTTCAAAATATAAGAAATTATAATATTATTATATGAAATGAACTTGAAAATCTAGCTTATCAATAATAAAATAGAAATGTTAAGAACGTTTTCAATTTATTAAAATAATCAATTATATTTTACTCTGATATGAGAAAAATATCTGCAAGAATGAAAGCAAAATCATTTAGAAAAAATATGCAAAAATAACTTATCTTTGAATAAATTATTAACCACTTATTACAGCTAAAGTTATAATTAAAATATAATAAATTAGCTTTGAATAGAAGCTAGTCGAAAATTCCCATGTAAGCAAATGAATTGCTTTATTGATGATCAAAACAAGTGTAAAAAAAATCAGTTTTGAAAGAAATTCTAACTGTAAATTAACAATCTTGCGTTTTTCTTTCTTTCTCAAAAAGTTTTACACCAATTACATTATTTTCAGAAGCTGATATGTAACACATATTGTAAGCGAGTACAAAAAATCAACATAAAAAACTTGGGAAATTATTTACTATAATTAATATTTAATTCGAATATTAATATAATTTAATTATTATTTAATTTCGAATATTAATATAAATTAATATTCGAAATTAAATATTAATTTCGAATAAAAATTAAACACGAGTTGATTTTTCTCTCACTAAATTCTACTTATGTTTTATTAAATAGTTACCTAGAAAAAAGTGCTTATTTACTATATATGAACAATTATATAGAATAAAGCATACACACGCATCATATTTCCAAAAATGATTGAAATACATTTTTAAGTTTCTAAATTTAAGTAAATTAAATAATCTAAAATTTCAAAATATTAGATGCTTAACCTATAGATGGTAATGCAAACCTGAATATTAAAGATGTCAGTTTGGAGACCAGTAAAAATTTGTGAAAAAAAAACAACTTATTTTTAATACAAATAGAAATGTAGATGCATAAAAAGATCTGGATATTTACTCCATCAGCTACTATCAATAAAAGACAACAAATTTTATTGTTGTTGTTACTAATTATACAGATGGTCCAATTCAAATACTAGACCTACTCCACAAGTCCCATAAGCTTGAAAAAGCTTTTGTCAAAATTCAAGCAGCCCCAGATATGCTCAGGCGATGCTTCTTCAACTTTACGTTTTGTGCATAGAAAAGTCTTTTGACCCTGCACATATTTGATTCCACCACTGGCAAAGTGAGTGAACTGGACTCTTGCTAAAGGGAAAGAGTTACAACTTCT
>JAJQOW010000616.1:0-87500 GCA_037975125.1 Latrodectus hesperus | reverse complement strand
GCATAACAATTTTTCATACTAACTGAAAACAAAGAAAGAAGAACCGTGTTCCGAGTTAAAATATTGTCTGACAATAAATGAAAAAAAGAATATATTTCGTAATAAATAATGCAAGATAGGATATTTTACAATAATGAACAATAATAACATTACAATAATAAAAAAATATTCATTATTTTGCTTTAAAATTTAAATTTCTTCATTTTTTTGCTAAACACTGCATTAAAAATTACAGCACGGTATTGATGCAGATATTTTACATTTAAAAGCTTTCATTGCAACAATTATGGAGGAAATTCTTAAGAATAAAACGTTATTTCATTCTTAATATAGGATAATAAAATGATTTTCTCATTTTTGAGGTGCTTTGGTTTTTAACACAACTTCGATTTTTAAATCAACTTAGTATTACCTGGATTTGATGTAATTTGGCGATATAGTTGTTGTTATCGTGTGCCAGCTAGGCTGGCGATATTGGGTGCGCTGCTCCACTTTTCAAACTGAACCATATTTTGGTGTGGAGTCCGACTTCTTCAGTGCCATAGGGATCGGTTTATAGGGTGGGGAACCATTTACAACACATTCATACACAGAAAGGACAAAGACAGGATAGATAGAGAGAGAAAGTACATCCATGCCCGAACCGGGATTCGAACCCAGGACCTCCCTATCCGTAGTCAGGGACTCTGACCACTAGACAGGGCGGGCGGCGGTGATATAGTTAAATCATTTATAAAAGCACTTAAATAAATGGTTCATAGATTATGGTAATCACAATTGTAATTGCCATCATTTTTGTAAATTTCAAATAGATTTCAATGAAACTTTTTAACGATAAAAAATGAATCATTTGGAAAACTAATCCTTAACAATTATTAAAAATACACCATTTTTGTACTAAATGAAATTTTGATTTAAAGTAATTTCCTTGAATTCACCGTGTCTGTCATCATAAATATTTAATTTTTCCATCCAAGGTAAATTAGTGATACACAGTAAAATGCTTTTGACAATATGTCAATAGTTATGCCCTCAGATGGTTTGGTTTGTTTGTCGCTCAACGGTCATTTTTTGTACACGAGGGCTAATTAGACCGGGACCTACGGCTTAAAGTGGATTCCAAACCACTACAAACATCCATGCCCAAGGTGGGACTCGAGCCCACGAACTGTTGAACCGAAGGCAAGAGCGCTAACCATTCGGATGCCAGCTCGGCGTATGCACCCAGAAGCAATCAATTGCTCAATGCCAACAAAAGGTGCGTTTTGTCCTCATTTGGACCTTGCGTCATTAAAACCAATTAACACAACACAAAAGCTGATCATGAAAGCTTATATGAACAGTGAACACGATGATGTGTACCTAATAGTAACTTAAAAAAGATGTGTAACGTAATTTTTTGAATTTAACAAAACATTTTTTAGCGCTAAGTTATTGAAAGAAAAAAAAGATTTAAACGAAACTGTATTTCCACAGAAAATATATTTAATTTTATGATTAAATAATTGTATTATGTGGTTATAAATTGTTAAATTCTTTGCAAAGCGTTTCTTGGGAAAGAAAAGCATTTTTCTATTACCAACACTTGTCAAAGATGAATCCCAATCCAAGACTAAATTGCTATGTTAAATTTATTCCCAAATGGAAAAAAAAAAGAGCACAAGTCAAATTTTTTCACAACCTGACAACATTTTTATTGCAGGAGTTTTGTAATTTCCTTTTTCCTTTCCAAATTTTAACGATATATTATAGTTCCGAAATAAACAAAGATTAAAGAAAGTTAAAATTATTAAAAATGAAAAAAATAAAATAAGATAAATATGAATACATACATCCATGTGACTATCTACTTTGTAAATTCATAAATTTAATCATTTTTCGGATTTATAAAATTCTATATTTATAGATTGAAGACATCATTAGCTATCTGGATCTGCAGATAAAAGTGTGTCCGAACTGCTGAAAACATCATTCTTCAAATTTAAAGGTACACTCAACAATAGAGCTGAATGAAATAACGCCGAACTTTTAACGAACCTTCATCATTGCTATCTCCTGGAGTGTGGTGTAAACGTACATTATATATATAATGCATCAACTATCCATTTTTTTCTCTCTTGAAAATGAAATATTTAATAACTGTGGGCGGCTTTCGTTCTGGGTTTCAATTTACATATATATATATAAAACAGAAGATAAGTATCAATTAACATTAGAAAGTAATTTTTTTTTCAATATAGTTTTTCCTTTAAGGTATGAAATTATTATTCAAGAAAAGGGATACTATTATTATTTATTATTTTAATGCCATTACTATCAAAGAATTACCTCACATAAAATTAGTGCCAGTTTCATACTGAACAAAGGGGAAAAAACGCACGATAGAATAGTTAAATAGGCAATATAATATTGGCCCTCGCCGACCGATGGGTGAGTGGTTAGCGCTCCTGACTCCTGAGCTGTGGGTCCTGGGTTCGAATCTCGGTTCGGGCATGGATGTTACTTTCTTTCTCTGTTCTCTCTGTGATTCTCTATCCTTTCTTCTGTGATGTTGTATGAATGTGGCCCACCCTATAAACGGGTTTGTGGTGGTATGGCGCGAGCAACGCTACTCGCCTCCGTGACTTGGTTCACAGGTGCCCGCTGGGTAACGACACATGAGTAGCAGTCTCTGGCCTTGTTGTGGCATAGGTTTCAACCCTCTTGTGCCCGCCATTGGAAAAAAATATTGGCCATTAAAGTGTCAAAATAAAGTATGAATTTTATGATAACCCTTAAACCAATTGAAAATTAAATATAAATTTTTGGAGTTTTATACTATGCTTCACATAAATCATATTCGTCGGTTTGAAATATTATTTCCTTTCATTTGAACTGGTGTTGAAACATGCAAGAATAAGCATTTAGGTTTCCTTTGAAAAGGATTTTTTTAAATCCTTCAAAATTTTACTTGCATATCCCCCTGATCATGAATCGTAATAAATAGGATAATGGATGGAGCTTTCAATGTAAACAAAAACTAACCTCAGTTGACCGGAAGCCTTCTCAAATACTTCCGGTTCTCTCTCTTCCCATTGAAAATCAATGCAAACGCAAAAATCTTTATTTAAATATATTTAGGTATTTATTTCCTTTTTGAATTTTTTTTTATTTTATCGATTAAAATCAAAATTTTTAATACGAGTGCAATCAGTAGTGATCCCGTAAATTTTAAAAAAATTTTTTAATTTATACTGAAATAATCCTGATGTATAATCATATTTTGCGGGGAATCGCTCTTATTAGCGATATTAAGATCAATTGTTGATGAATGATATATTGTAACCTACATACTAATTCTTGTTATTATTTATCTCAATTGTTAATCATTTTCTTCTTTAACTAATTTTAAATTTTATGCATTTATTCCAAAATTTCAGGACATATATTTTGTGAGCGATTGAACTATAAATCATTTCAAATACTAAGCAAGGTATTATTTATGCTTTCATTTATAATATTATTATAAGTTTTATTAAAATTTTCTTCATCATGCTGGAATATATAAATTGGTATCAATAATGAGTTGAACAAAATTATTATGATTTACTTGTTGCTTATTAATATTTTAAGCAAATCTTGGTTTTTATTGCAATTAAAATTTAAGTCTCATTTTTAAGAGTTGATTTAATATATAGCTAATTAAATTAAGGATTGTAAATCATTGGAAATTTGAATATTTTCACTTGTGAAAGTAAATTTGTTCCAGCTCGCAATTGCAACTAAATGCTACGCAGCAACTACTACCTTTATTTGCTTTCTGCCTTTCAAAAAACTTTATAGGATAATTCTTCTTCTTCTTCTTCAAGTTGGGTTTGTATGTCATTGGCACCTATGCTTTTATCAGCATTTTGTACCATTAACTCCAAACCCAATGTTTCTTAATTCCATTTGCTCGGATCACCCACTTTATTAATAAAGTCTGATAACCCCTTAATGGAATCTAGGTGTAACTCTCTAGTATGGATGATGCCTAAAGAGGTTAATCTAGGGAGGGCAAGAGCCTCGCATTCATAAATGATATGCTTGGCCGTTTCCTCTTGCATATGACATTTCCTGCAGATAGGGTCTTGCTGAAACAGTCCCATTTTATGGAGATGTTTTCTGAAATAGTAGTGCCCAGTTATGAAGCCTACGATTAAACGTATCTTCTGCCTAGAGCATCTAAGAATTTCATAGGAAATCCTCGCTGATGACCTACAGATCATACCTTTAGCGTGGGTTTGACCAGGAGATTTGAGCCAAGCTTCATACATCTTCCGTTTTTCCCATCTGCGAACATTGGTTTTTGCGGTCTTCAAATTGATCCAACAAAAAGGTTCTGGACCAATGGGAACAAAAGACGATCCTTGTTTAGCAAGCTCATCAGCCCTTTCATTACCTTCGATACCTTTATGCCCTTATAGGATAATTACTTTTAAATGAATATTTCTCAAAAGCAATGAAAACTACAGAAAACAAGCACAATGATATAAGACAATAATGGAACAGTAAGCAGGAAATTTCTTACTGGAAGTTTTCTAGATCTTCACGGTAGTAGCGCCCTCTATTCTACGCTTTACAGAAACTTCCATCCATACATTAGAAGCCATTCGAATTTATTACGTGTAGTAAATTCCACAAACTCAAAAATTGCGTATATTTAATTGAGAGTTTCAGTCTTTTTATAACCGAAATCTCATTCAAATCAATTATCAAAATAATATGCATTATTAAGTTATACGCAATTTTAGTGTGAAAAATATTTAAAACAGAAAGCAACATTTTCGGAGAATGAATTCAAATTAAAATTCTATATAAATAATTGTATTGAAATGATCATTATTCTGTTTGTGCGCATAACTTCTGCAGAGGGTTCAGTTCAGAATGATTTCAAGGAGTGAAATGTAACTTGTACCACAGGATTTCAAACTAACATAAAATAAATGCTATGTTTCAGTTAGAATTTTTGCAGGTGATTTAAAAAGTAATTAACACTGATTTGAACTCGCGCTAAAATTTAATAGATTATAATATAATTACAATAAGCTATTCAAAATTTCTCTTCTGAACATTTCATAAAATGTGATTCTTTTCTTCAATTTAAAATTTTCATTCTTGCATAATCGCTGAATGTAAGGAAAGTACTATATTGTTGTGGCATCAGGTCTCCTTTCTTTCTATAATACCCCACATTGCATAAAATTAAAGAAAAAAGAGTTAGGTGTTTCTTCGTTCTTAAGAAAAAAATTATCTTTGGCCGTTGCAGTGTATGTGTTTGTGCTGTCCCCAATAGGACGGATATAGATGAATCTTTCATTTCATAAAATGTGATTCTTTTCTTCAATTTAAAATTTTCATTCTTGCATAATCGCTGAATGTAAGGAAAGTACTATATTGTTGTGGCATCAGGTCTCCTTTCTTTCTATAATACCCCACATTGCATAAAATTAAAGAAAAAAGAGTTAAGTGTTTCTTCGTTTTTAAGAAAAAAATTATCTTTGGCGGTTGCAGTGTATGTGTTTGTGCTGTCCCCAATAGGACGGATATAGATGAATCTTTCATTTCATAAAATGTGATTCTTTTCTTCAATTTAAAATTTTCATTCTTGCATAATCGCTGAATGTAAGGAAAGTACTATATTGTTGTGGCATCAGGTCTCCTTTCTTTCTATAATACCCCACATTGCATAAAATTAAAGAAAAAAGAGTTAAGTGTTTCTTCGTTTTTAAGAAAAAAATTATCTTTGGCGGTTGCAGTGTATGTGTTTGTGCTGTCCCCAATAGGACGGATATAGATGAATCTTTCATTTCATAAAATGTGATTCTTTTCTTCAATTTAAAATTTTCATTCTTGCATAATCGCTGAATGTAAGGAAAGTACTATATTGTTGTGGCATCAGGTCTCCTTTCTTTCTATAATACCCCACATTGCATAAAATTAAAGAAAAAAGAGTTAAGTGTTTCTTCGTTTTTAAGAAAAAAAATTATCTTTGGCGGTTGCAGTGTATGTGTTTGTGCTGTCCCCAATAGGACGGATATAGATGAATCTTTCATTTCATAAAATGTGATTCTTTTCTTCAATTTAAAATTTTCATTCTTGCATAATCGCTGAATGTAAGGAAAGTACTATATTGTTGTGGCATCAGGTCTCCTTTCTTTCTATAATACCCCACATTGCATAAAATTAAAGAAAAAAGAGTTAAGTGTTTCTTCGTTTTTAAGAAAAAAAAATTATCTTTGGCGGTTGCAGTGTATGTGTTTGTGCTGTCCCCAATAGGACGGATATAGATGAATCTTTCATTTCATAAAATGTGATTCTTTTCTTCAATTTAAAATTTTCATTCTTGCATAATCGCTGAATGTAAGGAAAGTACTATATTGTTGTGGCATCAGGTCTCCTTTCTTTCTATAATACCCCACATTGCATAAAATTAAAGAAAAAGAGTTAGGTGTTTCTTCGTTCTTAAGAAAAAAAATTATCTTTGGCCGTTGCAGTGTATGTGTTTGTGCTGTCCCCAATAGGACGGATATAGATGAATCTTTCATTTCATAAAATGTGATTCTTTTCTTCAATTTAAAATTTTCATTCTTGCATAATCGCTGAATGTAAGGAAAGTACTATATTGTTGTGGCATCAGGTCTCCTTTCTTTCTATAATACCCCACATTGCATAAAATTAAAGAAAAAAGAGTTAAGTGTTTCTTCGTTTTTAAGAAAAAAATTATCTTTGGCGGTTGCAGTGTATGTGTTTGTGCTGTCCCCAATAGGACGGATATAGATGAATCTTTCATTTCATAAAATGTGATTCTTTTCTTCAATTTAAAATTTTCATTCTTGCATAATCGCTGAATGTAAGGAAAGTACTATATTGTTGTGGCATCAGGTCTCCTTTCTTTCTATAATACCCCACATTGCATAAAATTAAAGAAAAAAGAGTTAAGTGTTTCTTCGTTTTTAAGAAAAAAAATTATCTTTGGCGGTTGCAGTGTATGTGTTTGTGCTGTCTCCAATAGGCCGGATATAGATGAATCTTTCATTTCATAAAATCTGATAAATCTTTTCATCTATATATCTTGGAACATAGATGAAAAGATTCCTAACTTGAATAATTAATAATTTTATAATCAGAAAAATTTTAAAGCGTTCTGCATTTCATTCCATTTGGTTTTTAGCTGATTTATAGGTGAGACTGTATTTCATGGTGCAAATCATATTTTTGAACAGAGCTAACAGTTTTATTATTTTAAAAAATTGCAATTTCTATCATAAATTGTGCTTTTACTTGTCACACTGAAAGCAGAAAGCCAAAAATATTTATGGGCTCAGGTCTATTGTAAATTTATAAATAAACAAAATGCCGAAGAATTTATCTTGCCGAATCATTGAATACTACATTATTAAATTTCATTCTGAATTATACTACATTATTGAATTTATCCCGGTGAAATCAAAGAATACTACATTTGTTTGAATATCCTTTCCGTTGCCAGACTTTGTGGAATTTTCCCCCCCCATTCCATAAATTTTCTATGAAGAATCAAAATTTGTATATACAGGGTGATCTTTTTTAAAGTGACAGAATGTTTGGAGCGCCCTGTAGCGCGATCTAATAGCCGAAATGACACCAAACTTGGTATTTAGACTCATCAAGACATGGGAAAAAAATTACGTAAAAAAAGTTTTAGTTTAAAAGTCACCGCTAGGGCATTTGTTGCGCTGCTGTAGTTTACAATAACGAGAATTTGCATAAAACAAAGGTATCAAAGCAAAATGCAAATGTTATTCGATGACAGTGCCAGTAATAGGGTCTCTAAAAGCAAGTAGTAGACAGCTCCGACATATAATCTCAGCTGAAGTAAACGAGCTCCAATGGCCATGCCTCTCACGTTACCGGAACATGCGTTTATGTTGGTGGAATATAAAATTTGTCTATTCTAAAGGACAACATAACGAAGACAGTGCGGGATATTCCTCGTGACATGTCACGCTCAGCTGTGGGGAACGCTGTACGCAGAATGCACGGTGTTACTTCTGAGAACGGAGTTCACATGGAATGTGTTCTAATTCCTCACCGGGGAAGTCAATGTAATAAATAAAAATTAATAATTTAATTGTACGATTGTATGTGTCAGTATTTCTCTTTTCTCACATTTTTTACATTGTCAAGCGCCACAAAATGACCTAGCGGCAATTTTTGGAACTAAATTTTTTTTCGGAATCCTTTTTACCGTGTCTTGATTAGACTGAATACCAAGTTTGGTGTCATTTCGTCTATTAAATCGTGCTACAGGTCGCTCCAAACACTGTCACTTTAAAAAGGATAACCCTGTATTTCTTTGACTCATTATATATTTATTAATTGAGGTACTAATATGCGAAAGAATCAGTTACTCCAAATACTGGTACTGTGAGAGGAATTTAACTGTAAAAAAATTTAAACAGCAAATAATTAATGTTTCGGCTTGTGTGATTAATGAATCTCTCATCCAACATAGATCGGTTCCCCAAATTGGCACAACCATAGAATTTAGTTGAAATACGTTCTTATTTTCTGAGATATGTTTGAGTGTTGTTAAAATAATTTTCTTATAACAATTTTAACCCCTATAAAAACTTCCTCTGTTGCCTGTTTTCGATGGTATTGATTTTGAGGAACTAATAAGATATATCCCTCCAATTGGCGAAATTTGCGATTTTATTTTTTTCACCACGGAATCAAATGCTATTACCAAATTAAAAAATCCATATCTATGACGCAAAAATGAAATAAAACAAAAGAAAAAACCAAACCTGATAACAAAAAAATCCAAAACGTAACAAAAACTCAACGTGGCAACTCCAATTTGAAAACTTCCAATACTATAATTAAAACAAACGACCCCAGATTTGAGGAGAAATCTCTTAAGGGGATATATATCATACTTATACCGATTTTCATGTTGAACATATTTTAGTGCATTGTAGGGTAAAATTTAGTATTGGAAAATATTGTCAATTGAATTATAAGAATTTCGTCAACACAATAAATGAGCCATTTCAGATATTAAATGGGTAAATAAAAATAATTTTACAATTTTTCCAAATTCTCAGTCCCTCTGACAATTACGGAATTTCAGATTATCGTCCAATAAATGGGGTTTTATTTCATAATCAAACTTTAAATCATTGACAAATGAACATTATATGTCAAAAAAATAATGAGACTTTCTCAATATAATCTTGAATAGTAGTTTTCCGTGATAATTTACATAAAAAAAGCACGGAGAAAATTTTATTACTAAGGAACATTTTTGACAGCATCTAAAATTGAAACAAAATGATAGCACCATGAATTGTTTAAGAAAATTTCAAAAACTAGTAATAACATATATCCTTCCATCAAGTGAAATAATCACAGCAGATAAATGAAGAAAATGGTTTGCACAAATGAATTAAAATTTTAATTGCTTTTTTGAGTTATTATTGTGTAATTTCAGGTAATTTTATGAGTAGAAAATTTCCTGAAATCTTTTGCATTCGGGTCATATTGTTTTATTGTGTGTTATATACTTTGACCATGTTTTATGAAAATTTAATGAGACGATTTTGATTAATACAATTTTTCATTTCATTCTTCAATTATTTATGAAAATTAGTGCATTTTACCTAAAACATTGACAAATGAGCATTTGAAGTAAAAACATTAGTTTAGTATTTTAACTGTTACTGAAATTTTTATTCTCAGAATTTATTTATGAAATATAGTAAAGTGATACTGTCTTCATATAAATGAAATAAATGTACATTAATTATGTAATATGATTCAATTTATGTACACTATTCAAATAAATTTTATTTTAAAATAAACTTTATAAGTAGCTTTTTTTTTTTTTTAATTTAGTCAAAGAAAATATGTGTACAGACTTCAAGAACAACCATATGAAAAATTGGTAAGTATAATATCATTAATAGTGTATTAATTTCCTATCGTTTTAATTAATATAAGATTAATTAATAAAAAATTTATTTATAAATTAAATTATTTCGATTTATAAGGGATTTATTTCATATAAAATATTATTTTATTTCCTGCTTTCTTGAAGCCCAGTAATATTTATGGCAGGTAAGTTTAAAAATCTCTGATTTTTACAACGAAATTGTTTTTATTGCTATTTACTTATTATATCAAAATATGTGGTTAATATTTATTAGCTCATTACTTAAAATTCTGTTTTGCCTTATTGATCTAATAAATGTAATTTTTTCATAAATTTCTCACTAAATTCTTTCAAATATTACTGAATGACTGGAAATTATAATTTCTTCAGAAAATAATTTCATTTCTTGAATTATCTTAACATTTACTCATCTAGAATTAACTTTAAAATTTGAAATTATAATAACTATAAAATCTTGTTTCTTCATTGTTAAAATTTTTATTAATGTTACTATGTACTTAAAAACAATGTGTGTATTATTTAATCTTAAGGATAAAAAAAGCTCTTTTACATAATTCGTCATGTGGTCATGAAAATGTGTTACAAAAATTTATTCACAAAATATGCATACCATAATTTATCAGTAAATTTTCGCATTTTACATATTTCTATATGAAGACACTTTTAGATTATTTTATCGTGTACTGGCCATTGATTAATTAAAAAAATTAATGCAGTAATAATTTACATTATTTTTTGGGCCGTGGTAGCCTAGTGGTTAGTGTATCGGCCTTCCATCCATAAGGGTGGGATTCGATCCCAATGCCGCCAAAGACCAACCGAGTACATGCGATACGTGCTAGTTAAATCTGTGGAAAGTCCTGTGGTCGGTCTTTGAGCAGTTCCATGCGTGCAAGGGTCTTGAGAAATTTACTTCCCCTTCAGATCAATACCAAAATTAAGGGAGTAAATCCTCTGGTGATGCCATCTATCGGAGGATTTGATAAGCAAAAGTCGTACTTTCACCTTCATGGTACTCTGATTAAAAACGAAAGACAATTGACTTAAATTCGCATAGCCAAGGCATTGGCTTGTCCAAGTGTCATTAGTAACAGCATTATTTTTTCACCTCGATCCAAATATGAAATTATTCTTAATGATTTTTTTTTCCAATTTTTTACAATACGATTACTTTACTAAATAGAAAAACTTGTTATAAATAACTTTCAATTTTCTTAAATGAAACGGCTTAAAGAATATGCATATAAATAATAAGCTTAATTTTTAATAGCAAATATATTATGATTCTATTATTTCACTCCATTAAATCTATTTTTCCTGATTACAATATCACTTAATTATTTATTGAATGCCTCGAATTTTTTTATCTTCACTGGGTGGTAGAGTTGTTGCTTATACATGTTGTGAGAATTAAAAATAACTCTTTCGTTTCTTACAATTCTTTTTACCTATTAGTGAAGTGTTTTATTTAATTTTTATATAATTTTGTATCTTTTTGAAGAGTATTCTTCAATATTAAGCTATGCCACAATTATTCATTTAGTTATCGCAATTATTGTGAAACTCTTAATTGAATCTTTTATAATATGAAAAAAATTTATAGTCAAGAGATAAAATGAATTATGTTTTTTAGAATCTACAACTACATTTTACCTATGTTTCTAACTTTAGCCAAATTTAGCTTTTGATAATACTACAAATTAAAAAATTTAAATAAAAATAAATGGTGATAGGTTATAATTTTACAATATCTGAATTTCTGTTTAGTCAACTGTTAAACAATCATGCAGATCTTTTAATCAAGTTATTATTTAAAAACAGAAATTCATTGCGATAAAAAAAATGCCTAAACTGACTGATTTATGTGTTTTCTCTCTTCCAGAAATTTGATTCAAGTGATTGATGAACCACAAATCCTTACATATATTCACAAGCCTCAATATGAAGTGAGTATAGCGTAATTTTTAATAAATTTATTAATGATGTCTGTAATAATAGTTAACTAAATGTACTCTGTTAAAATAACAGTTAAATTAAAAGTTTATCAGAAAGAAAAATATTTAGTACCATTTTATAAAGTTAAGTTTTTTTAAATAATAAACTCGCGCGTGTTAAATTAATAACTATAAGTGTAATCCTGTTTATTATCTTTTCTTTAGAGAACGTTTATTAAATTATAATTACTGTATAACCTGTGTTTCAGGTTGAATACAAATTTGCATTATTTCACTGATTTAAATCATCAGAAAATCCACTAATAACCTAATGTTTTCCTCTCTTTATTAAGGGTCTATTATTAGTGTAATTCAACGTTTTATAGCTTTCTCTCTGAAAATGAATTAGAGGATTCATTCAACAATATTTACATTACAAATTAACAACAAAAACTGAATATTTGTAAAAGTCATAATCCCTAAAAAATTAAATATGAAGAAACAGACAAGAAATGCATTTCAAAGTAGTTACTAGTTAAAATTATTTGCAATTTTCCTGTTATACATTGTATAATTGTCAACTTATAGGGAATAGTTAAACTGTGAAACTG
Organism: Latrodectus hesperus; assembly: GCA_037975125.1. NCBI lineage: Eukaryota > Metazoa > Arthropoda > Arachnida > Araneae > Theridiidae > Latrodectus > Latrodectus hesperus. The sequence continues at coordinate 74,997 of JAJQOW010000616.1, read as the reverse complement.
ACTAAAAGTTATAAATTTAAGTTTTTATATTTATTTACATATTATATTCTTTTCATTTTAAATATTTTTGTAAGATTGTAATACTATATCGAATGAGTGAGGTATGAAATATTTTTTGAAATGAATGCTTTATTTTAATCATATGTTCCATTAATTCCCTCTCTTTGATTGGAATTCTTTTTAGTAGCTTCAGAACAATGGAGCTTAATGCCATTGCCTGGTGTCCCGAAGCACATATCTGAGGTTCGATCCTCGGGCTGGGCAAGATTGATTCAGCCTTTCATTATCTTATTGAGTCGATGTTGTTGTTGTCGTGTGGCAGCAAAGCTGGCATTATGGGGCGCGCTGCTCCACTTTTCCAATTAAACCCTATTTAGGTGTGGAGTCCGTCTTCCTCAGTACATACACACCATAGATATCCGTTTATAAGGTAGGCAACCATTCAAAACTCATGCATACAAGGAAAAGACAAAGACAGGATAGATAGAGAGAGGATCCCTGCCCGAATCTGGATTCGAACCTAGGACCTCCCTAATCGCACAATCAGGTACGCTGATCCCTAGACAAGCTGGGCGAATAGTTAGTCGATAAAAACTGAATATCAAGTATGTGTGAGAACTAAAAATTAGAGGGTTTCGTGTTAATAACGCGTTAACATAATAAAAAATAGCTCAAGTTAAATAAATACATAAAATTACTTAAACATTATAACGTAATAAGATTAATACCATAACATAATGAAATAGTATAAATGAGGTAAAATTAGTTTTCCGTGAAAAGATTAATTTTTGTCATTAATGCTCTAATAATTTTTTATGCCTAAATTATATTTTCCACCCATGAAATTATTCCCTTTTTTAGTTCATATGACCTTTCCTGTATTATGTGAGAGTGTTCATGTAACCATGTATTGATAAATATCTTTTTCCATATTTATCTAAGCGGTTGAGCTATTCAGCTACATTGGCGGCTTCTTGAGATGTTGGTTAGGAGTTTCCGTTTGGTCCTCCTGCACGCGCGCCTTAAGATTTACAAGAAGATTTACATCTGAGGAAAGTGTGGAAAGCAAACAATTCAACAGTCCAAAGATTTCTCCAGAAATTCATTCATATTTTGGTGTAGATCTTAATTCTCCACAGTAGAAATAACGTGTAACATTTAGTGTGATTCTCTTCAGGAAATTAACATAGATCTTTGAATGTAGGGGGCTGTAGATATATATGAATCAGATTTTAATGCTTCATTTAATACGAGGGTCACTCTAAAATTTTTGAGATACAACTAGGTTTTTAAAGTTATACTTACAAAATTTTAGGTGTGTTCAAAGTAGTCTCCTCCAGCATCAATGCACTTTTGTAGACAAATTTTCCACAGATTAAATGCCTCAAGCCATTCATTTCTTCGAATAGATGAAAAAATGCCTTTATAGCCACATCAATCTCTTCTTCTGAATGCAAACGACGTCCACGTAAGTTCTTTTTAGATTAATGAATAACCAAAAGTCGAACATAGCTAGATCAGGTGAATACGGTGGATGTTCGATCACATTAATTTGGCTGCGGATCCAATGTTAAGTTCCTTCTGTATCATTTGATAGGTACAGCGATGATCATCCATTAACATTTTTCGTATGGCAGACACATTATCCGGGATGACTGCCGACGGCGGCTTTCCTGTGTGTTCTTCATCCTGAAGAAAATGGCGACCTCTTCTCAATTCTCTAAGCCATCTGAATACAGTAGCACGAGCTGGAGATTCATCACCCAATGCTAATTGCAACCGTTGAACGCATTCTTCTTGATTGAATCCTGCTTTGAAATCGTAGAAAATCATAGCGCGAAAATGTTCTCGCGTCAACTCCATTTTCTCTTCTGTTTAAAATTTATTCCACGCTAAACAAGTTGAAGTAAGTCAGTAAAAATTCGTATTCTGTGTTAAAATACTTTGTACTTTAAAATTAAACCGCTATTTTTATTTTGCAAATTCTTGTCTGTGCGTATCTCAAAAATTTCAGAGTAACCCTCGTATATTCGACTTAATTACTTTGAATCGAATTAAAGTCTCTTAATTTACTTGGCATAATTTGTTTAAATAAGAGCACAAATATTGTTTAACTCACATATATTCTTGCTTGAGTGTATCAATAAAATATTACGAAATAGCGTCAAAATACGTAAATAAAACATTTATTAAAGTGTTCAAAAAGTAATTAATCGAAAAATTATGTGTGCTTTTTTCTAAATTAATATTGATGTTAAATTAGATTTTCTACTACAAGAAACCTTATATTTCTAAAAGTCATAAGCAGTGGATATGAAGAAAATATATGAAACGCATCTGCGAAAATAAAATATTTTAAGATGATTTCAATAAAACACTACGAATATATGTAATTCCTAATTTTATTTAGGCAATAAAAGCCTAAAATAACCTCCATAGCTGAATCTGATTTCTTTAAATTGCTTGTGTCTAAAGTCACTTAATGCCATCACGTCCGGGTCACCAGGATGTTGCGTTACGAATTGTTGCGTGTGTGTTTCCTTTCATTAATAAGTCCTATTGCCTTTAATATTTTTATTTTAACAATAACAATTAACAAATAACAATTTTCATGATTATATTCCATAAAAATGAGTTCCACACCGTGATACACTGGTGCCAATACGGTCTTCATTCGACCGCATCCAAATAGCAACTGGCTAGATTCCCCATCGGATAGGGAAGATGCGCTTCTCATTCCCCTTTAGGGATTTACTGTGGCTGAGTTGCCACATCCTCCCGCCCCGACAAAGAATCAGCCAAAAAATAAACATCACATAGTAAAATTAATACACGTAAATATGAAAAAAACTAAAATTTTACATTACAAAATAAATTGAATACTTAAGAAATATGAATTCGAAACAAAATATACACATAATAGTAACTATAATTGTATAACACTAACTATTAATCATTACAATTCACCAACAATAATAAAGGTTCTTCACCCTTTTCAAACAAAATGTTTTAACTTACTCTTGGACTTCTAAATTATACAAAAGCTGTACGGGACGTTTTATGACCCCTGATGGAGTCTTTAAAGTCACCGCTCTTACTTTGTTGTCCCTGCCTCTATGGACTTCCAGTACCTTGGCCAGCTTCCACATCTGTCTCGGAACCTTATCTTCACCTACTAAAACTACATCATTTACATTAAATACACATTTTACATTGACAGGTTTTGGGAAATTCGCACCCCTTAATAGAAGAAGATATTCTCCTTTCCATCTTTTCCAAAAATTATTTAAGATTTTTTCTCTATAAAGAAATCTTTTAATTAAATCCTTTTTACCGGTAAATAATTTGCAATTTTGATTATCTGACCAATTTGGTAAGGTAGTTAATCTTCTTCCAATTAAGAAGTTTGCGGGTGTGAGAGGGAATGGTTCATTAGGTTCATTATAAATATAAGTTAAAGGACGAGAGTTAATTATAGCTTCAATTTCTGCCAAAATAGTTTGTAACTCTTCAAAAGAAACTAATGCCCTTCCCAAAATTTTCCTTAATGCAACTTTTGTTATTCGAACCATTCTCTCCCAATAACCACCCCACCATGCAGCACGTTCAACAATGTATTGCCATTTAATTCCTTTCTTTCCAAAGTAATTTTGAATATCAGATTCAGTTATGTTTGCATAGAGTTTTTTAAGTTCAGTCTCAGCACTTTTAAATGTCATTGCATTGTCAGAATTAACAATGCGGCAAATACCTCTTCTGGAGATGAAACGTCTAAATGCTAGAAGAAAATGTTCTGTACTTAATCCGGAGACAACTTCGAGGTGAACGGCACGAGTTACAGCGCATGTAAATAAGGCGATATAAACCTTGTCTTGGTCCTTTGAGTATAAGGGGCCGGCAAAATCAATACCCACCACTTCAAAAGGATCAGTTTCACTGGTTCTGTCGGCAGGTAGTGGTGCTACAATTTGATTTCCATGCTTGATTTGAAATCGTCTACACTTAAAACACTTGTTTAGACAATTTTTCACAGCTTGTCTACCACGGATGATCCAAAATCGTTCTCTCAACTGGGTAAGAGTATCGGAGACACCTGAATGGTACAAGTTTTTATGCTCCATATCTATTAAAAGATTTGTGAATCTTGATTTATAGGGGATGATAATTGGATGTTTGGATTGATGATTGAATTCGGAGTTCTGGAGTCTTCCTTTTAAAACGATTAAATCATTGGAGTCCAAAACTGGGTTTAGAGTAAAAAGTTTGGAACTAGAGGGAATTGGAAGGTTGTTTTTAAGGCAAATGTATTCTTTCTCGAATTCATTTTGCTGCACAGTCCGAATCCAATATCGTTCAGCATTAATTAGTTCACTCGTAGTGATAACGCCAGTTTCTCGTTCGTGGGTTGCCTTACAGTTTTTTATGAATCTTAATATGTAACCAGTGATTCTAAAAACCTTGTTTAATTCACTGAAGTCCTCCAAATTCAGTAAAGGCTGTAAAGTTTCAATATTCGTTTGAAAAGACACTGCTACACTTCTTCTTTCTTCTTCTATACAATGCAAAGTATCCAGTTTGGCGCCTGTCTCAGAGCATGGGAAGTCACCTTTCAGAAGCCATGAAGGTCCATGGAACCAGATACTATCATTCACAAGAATTTGAGCCTTAATTCCCCTCGTGAGTTTATCAGCAGGATTGGTCTTTCCCTGACAGTGATGCCAACTGCTCGGATCTGTTTTATCTTTAATTTCCATGACACGATTGCGGACGAATTGCTTCCACTCGTCGCTGTTTCCCTTGATCCAATGAAGGCAAATTTGTGAGTCTGTCCAATAATGCATATTACGGTTGTGTAACAGGGGAAAAGTGTCTCGCAGATAATGTCCCATGCGAGCTGAAATTAAAGTTCCTAATAGTTCCAACCGAGGGAGTGTAAGCTTCTTTAATGGAGCTAAACGTGATTTCGACAAAACAAACCTCGTTTCATACCCATCTGAATGCTTCATTCGAAAATAACATACTGATCCATAACATTTAGGGCTGGCGTCAGAAAATATATGGACCTCTAAAGATTCCCAATTGATTTCATGAAAATATAATCTTGGAATTTCAAAGTTTCTTACAATTTCCATTTCATTTAACCAGTCCAAAAATGCTATTTCTATTTCTGGGGGAACACATTCGTCCCATTGCAGGCCTAGTTCCCAAATCCTTTGTAATTGCAACTTCATTCTTATTGTGAATGGGTTCATTAAGCCTATAGGATCAAATAACATACCACATGCCGCGAGAATAATTCGCTTCGTTACTATTTTTGGGTTTTTAAACTTTTCAAATTGATCAATATCGAAGCTAATAACATCATTTTCATTGTCCCAAATTAGACCTAAAACTTTTAATGGTACACCTTGGTCCGCTGATGTTTCTCGACAATCAATATTAGCACGCTTGAGGTATTCATCAAGAATCGAGGAATTCGTCGCCCATCGACGAAGGTTCATACTAGCTTCACTAAGTATTAAAATCATTTCCTTAACTAATTTCAGAGCGTCTTCAACATTAGAAGTTCCATTTATTAAATCATCCACGTAAAGTTCTTTAAGCATTTCACATGCTTCATCATATTTTCCTTGATACCTTTCCAAATGCAGCCTTATGGTTGCAGTAAGTAAAAAGGCGCTGCATTTGATGCCAAAAGTTACTCTCTTATACTTAAATGTTGCAATGTTTTGAGGGCTGAGATTGAGATTAGAACCCTTATCTTTTAACCATAAAAATTTTAAAAACTTGCTATCTTGTTCAGCAATTCCTACTTCTAAATATGCGCGTTGAATATCTGCGCAAAATGCCACTTTGTGTAATCTGAACCTCAAAATTATTTTTAATAAATCGGGATTCAAATTTGGCCCGCTTTCTAAGCAATCATTTAACGACAACTCACCCTTTCCTTTAGATGAAGCGTCAAATACTATCCTAACTTTAGAACTATATTTTTTCTCGCGCACGACTGCGTGATGTGGGAGGAAATAACCAGTTTTCATATTTTGACGTGAATTCGAATCAACTATTTCAACAATGCCATCCCTTAAGTGTTCGTTAATTATTGTATCGTACCTAGCATATAAATCCTCGTTTTTGATTAATGAACAAGTTAAACTGGATAAACGACGTTTTGCGATTTCATAATTATTGCTTAATTCCTTATTACTAACCTTCCATAACAATTTTGTTTCATATCTTTTATCTACATATGTGGTATTTTTCTTAAAGGTTTCCAAAATATCCTTGTCTGAGAGAGACATTTCCTTATCCCCATTAATTCCAATGGTTTCCAATAGCCATAAATTTTTTATCCTATCACAATCTAACCCTTCATTCTCTACAATTAAATGATTGATAGACACCCCTTGGCTATTAGAATCTCCATCCCTACCTTGAATTAAGTGTCCAAATATACTCTCTTGAGCAATTAATCTCTTAGTGAGTCTTACAATATTGTCACCTAATATTTCTGAGATATAATCTGAACCGATTAAAATGTGAATTTTTTCAGTAATACTAACATCAGCTAATTCAATTCCCTTTTCAAAAGCAAGGTTCCTCACAAATTTTGACGGAATTCTTATTTTGGCCAAAGTAATCGAATCAATCACTATTGTTTGTATTTTTACACATTGGTTAGGATATTTAATATTATGTAAAGTTAATTCGACCAAATTATACATTCGCTTTTCAGCAGTTTTAGATCCAAATGTATGAATTATTAAAGGTTCCTTCTTAATAACCTTCAAATTTAACGCGTCGGCTACTTCTTTTAAAATAAATGATTTATTTGCTCCACCGTCTACCATGCAGCGTAACTGTAAGCTGCTTTCTTTCGATTTCACTAAAGCCGAAAAAGTTTGTAGCAAAACAGAGTTATGCGAAGTTCTGTTTACATTAAGTTCCCTGGCGGAAAATGAAACCATTGACGAGACCGCTTCTTGTTTCGAATCGCCTTCCCGGACTGAAACCGAAACATCCTCAGCAAAACATTCACCCCTCTCTCCGCATAGCAGGGAGTTGTGACCTTGAGAACCGCACATTTTACATTTTAGATAATTACGGTCGCAAAATTTTCTTATATGATTTTGAAAACAAATAAAACAAAGACCCTTTGACATTAAAGCTTTCCTTTTATCATTAACACTTAGTGAGCAATCATGGTACATGTGATTTTGTGTACAAAAAATACATTTTTTGTTCTTTTCTATTCTATAAAAGTTGCGCTTACACGTAGCGCTTGGTTCGTATTTCCGCGGTCCGCAGGGATATTTATTACCCACTTGAGTACTCAAGACCGCCCCGCTGCTAAATTTATTGCTCGCGTCGCTTCTCTTTGAGTTCAAGAAATGAGGCTTATTTGGGTAACTTTGATCTGTTACTTTGTTTCGAAAGGGATATTCCTTAGGGTTAAAATTTCTCGGATTAGCTAATATTAATGATGCTTCTCTACATTCAACTTCTTTTCTTATAAATTCTACTAATTTTACGATATCAAACAATTCATCTGTTTTACGCTGACGATTATAATTTAAATTTAACTCTTCGGGCAATTTTTGCAGAATTACAGGACACAATAAATTACTGAATGTGTCAGCGGCTATTCCCAAGGATTGCAAGGACCTTATTTGTACTTCAATGGCGTCATACATTTTTCTTAAGCCAATAATATTAGAGCAAGACTTGACTGGTTCTATTATTAAAAGTTTGTGCATATGTGCTGACATAATTATATCTGTTCGACCGAATCTATCCTTCATTAATTGTATTGACGCATCGTAATTTTGGTCTGTGAGGGAAAATCCTTTAACTGCACTTAGCGCAACTCCTCCAAGATAAGATTTTAAATATGTAAATTTTTCAGTTTTTGTGAGAGAAGGATTATTGTGTATCGCGACTTCATAGGAATTCCAAAAATCTAAAAATTGACTACAATCTCCATAAAATGTTTGTATGTTCAATTTTGGAAGTTTTACATTTTTTGTTTCAGTTCTAAAGGGATAATTATACGTTTGCGCGAATTGCATTGAATCATTATTATCACCTGTAATTTGATCGCTTGTTCTGCTTGCATTTATTTCGCTTGACGGTTTATAGCGTATAGTTTCTAACTGCCTTTCGATTTTCGATTTCGCTGCTATACCTTTATCCTTATATTCTTCGCTCGTAATAATCTCATTCGAAAAATCTTTTATTTCAATTTTTAATTGTATTTCCTCATCGGCCCTTAGTTAAATCATTCAATTTTTCTACGAGTTGAGATTTTAAACTGCAAAGCTCCTCAAGTTTTGTTTCATTAGAATATTCATTTGAAATTTCCTTAACCAATGTAGTTTCGATTTTATTTAAATGCTTCGTAAGTGAAGCTCTTAAAATTTTACGTTTTTCTTTTAACCGTTCTAAATCCATTATCTTAAAATATTAAATTCTAATAAGGGAAAAGTGGGCCTACCTCAAATCTCAGCTCTCTAGTGCCGTGAACGCTCCTTCAAAATAATTCAAACCATCACGTCCGGGTCACCAGGATGTTGCGTTACGAATTGTTGCGAATTGTTTCCTTTCATTAATAAGTCCTATTGCCTTTAATATTTTTATTTTAACAATAACAATTAACAAATAACAATTTTCATGATTATATTCCATAAAATTGAGTTCCACACCGTGATACACTGGTGCCAATACGCTCTTCATTCGACCGCATCCAAATAGCAACTGGCTAGATTCCCCATCGGATAGGGAAGATGCGCTTCTCATTCCCCTTTAGGGATTTACTGTGGCTGAGTTGCCACAACTTAGTCCAAAAACACAAGTCATGCAGAGTGCATCCAGTGGGAGCACTTACCTCAATATTTTAGTATTATTCATTATTGTATCTTTATTTTTCTGATTTTTTAATCACCAGGCCAAGACTATCCAAGGACACTAATTCATTAGAAAACGAGGTACAAGGCCGGAAGGCTACAGACCTCCCTCAATCCTAAACAAAAACAAAAAAAAAGTGCTGAAGCATTGCATTTCACCTTGACACTAATACTCAGTTGTCAGTTATATAGTAAAATATTTTAATCTATTACTAAACATAATTCAGAATCCTGTTATATGAAATCAGTATTAGTAAGAATAATTCATAAAAAATATGAAGTATGTGAAGAACTTGATATGTGAATGATGCATAGAAAGACTTATTTATTTTAGTCAATCAGATACCCAATATATAACTTTATTAACAATGTGCAATCAAAAGCTATATATTCAATAGAAAATATTATCAATAAAATTATAAACATTCATACTTTTTTTGGTTCATATATTTTTGGGGATGTTTATCTCAATTTGGAAATACAGTATTTCAAATGTTATGTTCAACAGTATCAAATTTTTTGGAAATGAAGAATTGTTTAAACTGAACAATTCACTGAGCTTTTTTTTTTTTCAACCATATGTAAAATAATCGTTATGTAGATTGCTTAGCTATATAATCTTATATAAATCAAAAATTGTGTTTACAAAAATTGCTAAATAAATATTTATTAAATATGCAAACAATTTCTGATAAGTTTTAGTTATCTATTTTTTATAAGTAAATCTATAAAAAGTGAAGAAAAATTTTATTAAAGTTTTAAAAATGATGGATAAGTTAATTGTTTTTACAGTAAATTTAACTATAAACTGCAAATAAAAAATTAAAAATGTACAAAGTTAATCATTTAAAAATATCTTTGTAATTTTATATGTTAAATTATGTTTAACATTATTATGAAAATTATTTTCTTACTTTATAATTTGAAAAAAATGCTAAGTAGTATTTGTTAGTTCTTTTTGTATTAATTTACATTAATAAATCTGATAACGCATATAGAAAATTTAAAAATAATAAAATATTTTAGAATGTAAAATATGTTTAGCAATTCTTGAACACTGATATATATACTATAAATTAAAATTTGTTTATATAAAAAAATATTTTTTAATATTGCCTAAAAATACTTAAGGTAAAATCATATTTTAAAAGTCAAACCAATGAATTTAATCTTCAGTGTTGTCGGGCGATCGCATAATTTGTTTTCTTTTTTGGGTCTTTTTTGATTGCAATCTACGCTGCATTTCAATTTTTTTATTACTTGGTGAACTTTCGTTAGATACTGGTAAAGATTTTCTGACTGCTTTTAAAGCAATAAGTTTTGCTTTTAAATTTTTACTCTCTTGAAGCAAAAATTTCAAATCTTCATTTGTTGTTCCAGTAGCGAATAGCTCGTTGAAAATATCGGAAACCTTGTTTTTTACATCTTCATTTGATGAGAGCGTATTATTTTTTAATTTTCTATTAATTTTATATCTTTTTCCTCACTTCTATCTTCATCTATGATTAAATTATCTGAATTGATCGTAGAAACAGATATCACTCGTGGAAAATGTATATTTATTGAATGAATAAGTTTTCATATCCTAAAATTGTATTTTATAATGTAAACAGGTACATGAATACTTATGAATGCTTTTGTTGCAATTGTAACATCTAATGTTTCAACTGCAATCAATTTCTAATGATACTTTATAAGTATCTAAATTTCTTGTAAAGGTTTGAGCTTTATTTGAGAATACAACCCAGAGCTCTCCTGCCTTCATTTCAATAACATTTTCTTTGGGTAAATTAATAGCTATGTCATGTCGTTTCCTAATTAAAGCTAACTCAAGGAACTACAGATGTTCAATATTTACAACTTGCGATTTATCTTATTTTGAATTTTTAATTTAAAAAATAGACAATGTACACACTAAATAGCAAAATATTTTTTATTCAGCGGTTTTTTTATTGAAATTTATATTGCATGCAAAGTTTATTGAAACAAATCGTGTGTGCAAAAAATGTTGTAAACAATTTTTATTTTGAATTGACAGATATTTTAATTTTGGCTTTGGAAAAAAAACTTGAGATGCTAATTTATAATTAAAGCATGATAGTGTCAAAAACAATTTAGTTAAATTAATTTTATCATGGGAATACAGAAATAAGAAGGAAACGTGATAATGCAATTCACACTTCTTTGTTACTTTCATATTATCACATCCACCTTATCTGCGAAAAAATAAATGTCTTCAGCACCGTATAAAATACAAATAAAGTTGTTATCTATTTCTATTTTAAATATGGTGCTAAGATATAAGCAAACTATTCCGCTTTTCCTTCATATTTCGAAAAATATTAAAACTTGCAAACATATATAAACAAATCGACTAACACGAACCTCGTTTCAAATTACACCGGGGAATAAGAAAACATAGGGTTACTAATATTAAGTGTGAACAATAGTCACATTTTACAACGCCAAATTATTGCAACTACTCTCTTCAAGTGCGCATGCGTTAGAATTCCCATTTGGAGCCGACTTTCCGGGCCCGGTCTCTAGCAACACCTCCTACAGTGAAAGCCGAAGCACCACTATCTCCCGTCCTGTATGACTCATGCTCTGGAGGCGAAGCTGTTGAACCCGTTTCAATTCTAGTGTCGCCATTTTGACCGCGGATTCGTGTTGTTGCTTTACATCTGTAATAGATTTCTTTCAGTTTCTAGTGATTTTATTCTCATCATGCCTTACAAATGCTCTGTAGTAAACTGTCGTGGTAATTACGACAAAACTCAAAAAATTAGTATTTTTCGATTTCCTAAAGAAGAAGAAATGCTCAACAAATGGCTTCAAGTCATTCCTCAAGAAAACTTGAATGTTACTAAAAATTCCAGGGTAAGTTTTTTGCTTATATTAAATATAGTTATATTATAGTAATAATCTTCTAATATTAAATAATAATTATTATTCGTGTATAACTTTAACATGTCGAAGTGTTTTAAAAGTAAAATTAGTTTTAAATAAATGTCATATATACAAACAAAACAGTTAAAACATGCTTATTTACCATGTAGTAATGTTAGAATTCTCCAGTTTCAATGGTATTTTTAATATTAAAGTCGTATCTTTCGTTAAATTATGAAAATGAATTATATATTTTAAAATAAAAATTGAAATTAATATTATTAATCCAGATATCTGAATAATTTGATATCCTTATGGTCTGTTTAACAGCATAAAAATTTTATAATTGTGATCTTATTTTTAAAATTAACTTAATGTAACATAGTTTTGTGTCAAATGATTGGATAATTCTTTTTTATTTTAAATAGTTAATTACTACATAAGTGAAAATATTCATCTGTCATCAGTTTATAAGAAATAGCTGTGCAAAATTTTTTTAATGCATTAAGTAATATAATTTGTAATAGTAAAATTGTAATAATTTTTTTTATTTAATTTCACTTTGAATTATTAATCTACAACGTGTATTATGTATTTTATATCACTAGAAAAAATTTATGTTATTATTCGAGAAAATACATTTTACATCCTTAAACTGTGAATGCACTTGAATAAAAATTTAATAAACTAATACATTTTATTGAAATTTAATGATTTTTCAAATTCTTTAAATACAAAATAATTTGTTAAGCAACTTTTTATTTTCTAATTGAAATACTGTATTAACTTCTCTTGTAAATGAATGCAATTACAAATTTTGGATATTTTTATCAATACATTATTTCTTGTTCCATAGATTTGTGAAGCTCATTTCGTGGAAACGGATATTCAGAGGCTTTCGGAGATTTATGATGAAAAATCCGGGAAAAAATTAGTGTTCCTTTACCTCATCCCAAATTAAAAGCCCATGCAGTTCCATCCAAGTTTCCAAATTGCCCTGCTTATTTTTCTGCAGTAAAAATCCATAGAGATGAGCCCGATTTCAAGAAATTCAGGATAGAAAACAAACACATATCTGCTGCTATTCAAGAAAGCCTTAAGACTAAAGAATTATACGAAAAAAAATTTTATTTCAATTCTTTTCATGAACTGAAGAACTGCTTAGAAAATGTTGTCATCGATTCTAACTGGAATATCATAAAAAATGATAATTTTGTTATGTTTTTATTTGTAACATCTACTTCATGTCCAGTATTAGAAGCTGCTGTCACCATTGACAAATCTTTATCTGTGGTAAGTACAATTAAAAGTGTTAAACTTGACAAATTAGATAATTACATTTTTCCAATGACTACCAACAATATTAATGTTATATTTGATATTTTAAAATCTGTTGAAAAATGTATTGTTGATGATAAAGAAAAAGATAATTTGCTTAATTTACTTGTACATATCATTGATGAATTAAAAAATGTCTATATGGATAACAAAAATTTACTGGATTTTATCAAGGAACAAATTTTATTGTTACAAAGTTCTAAGCATCATCGGAGATATTCCCCTGATTTTTTAATCTTTTGTGCTTTGCTATATTCAATATCACCTCATTCTTATAAATTTTTACGAAATAGTTCTTTTATTATGCTGCCTCATCCCTCTACATTAAAACGTTTATTTATTAACTATGCAGCAAATCCCTTAAAAGAACAAAGTTCTGATAATTTTTTATCTTACATTAAGGATAAATATATGCATTTAAATGAAAATGATAAGACAGTAGTTTTAATGATGGATGAAATTTACCTAAAAGCTGCTGTAGAGTATAAAGGTGGTAATGTAATTGGTTTTGCTGCAAATTCAAATGATGTGGCTACCACTTCTTTTGTCTTTATGCTCCAAAGCATTCAATCAATGTACAAAGATGTGGTACATATATATCCTGTTAAGACTATTTCTGGTGATTTGTTGCATGCAATCATATTAAAAATAATAGTTGGACTAGAAAATATAGGCTTTAAAATAATGTGTGTTAGTAGTGATAATAATGCCATTAATAGAAAGGCAATGTCCCGGTTTTCAAATCCCCCCAAACTAAAAATTAATTATAATCATCCCGTTGATAATAACAGGCCTTTATTTTATGTTATTGATACTGTACATTTACTAAAAAATATAAGAAATAATTGGCTTAACCAAAAAAATTCAGATAAAGCTTTTTATTTTCCGAATTTTTGTAACTCAGTTTCTGAAGAAAAATTAAATACTGCTTCTTTTAATACTCTAAGAAAATTACATGAAATTGAATCTACAAATATAGTCAGGTATTGTCACACACTAACAACAAAATCTTTATGTCCTTCAAATTTGGAAAGACAAAATGTGAAATTAGTTTTGCAAGTTTTTAATAGACATTGTTCAGAAGGACTAAAAGTTGCCGGTCCCATTTATGATTTATTAAATTATGAAGGAACAGCAACATTTATCAAACTGATATCAATTTGGTGGGATATTGTTAATGTGAGAACATTATATAAGGGAATTGCAAAAAAAAATGAGTATCAACAGCCACTCACTAATTTACCATCAGATGTTAGGTTAATATTTTTGCAAAATTTTTCCTTGTGGCTCGAGAAATGGAAACATTTTTCTTCAGACACAGGAAAATTAAGCTTTGAGACTCATCTAGCTTTGACTCACACCACCAATGCTATTATTGAAATTGTTGATTATTGTGCAAAAAAATTAAATATGAATTTCCTATTGACTGGAAAGTTGCAAACCGATTCTTTAGAAGAACGATTTGGACTTTATAGGCAATTAGCTGGTTCTCAATACAATGTATCGCTTACCCAGATTTATGAAACAGAAAATAAATTAAGAGTTCAAAGTTTAATTTCCTTGACACTAAAATCTCATACACATGGAAATATCATTGTAGAAAACTTTGATGATGAAATTCATAATACTTTAATTTTAGATACTGAAATAATAAATGATTTAAATATAGTTATATGTAATAATGATTTAGAAAGCATAAATCATCTGTCCACAATACTAACCTATATAGCTGGATATTGCACCCATGCTTGTTTAAAAAAATTAAGTGTGAAACCTGTAACAGTTCCCTCATTAAAGAATATGATGAATTAAGCGATGATAGTGATATTTTAATTCAAAGTATGAATACAGGGGGATTGAAGTTTCCTATCAATGAAACAGTAAAAATTATAAAAATTAACTATTGCGTAATTGTTAAACTATTGTCGCAAGAATTTGAAAAACAGTTTATGCAATGTAAAAATCAGAGATCTCTTGCATGCAACATAACATTATATAATCTTAGATTATTAGAAATTTATTTTCAGTTTGATTGTAATAAACATGATGTGTATAATATTATGAAAATTATTGTGTATGCTTCAACGAATACTTTACTAAAAGATTACTGTAAGAAAGTTAATGATGATCTGATAAAAAAGAAATGTAATAATGCAAAAAAGAGCAGAAAATTAGAAATATTTAAAAAATGATTTTGTGTGCTATGTATTTGAAAAATATTGTATAATTTATTGTTTTCAATAAATATTTTTCCCCATATATTTGATTGTTTATTTACTGTGTAAAATATTAGATAAAATTTAATGTTGTTTACTTTATCAAAATATTTTTAAGACATGTTAAGGTGATACATAAATTTAAGAAATATTTACCAAAATATGAATTATAAATCTTCATTTTAAACCCTCAAAAATTGTTTGTGACAAAAATATATACTTATCTAATAATGTCTATTCATATATTAAAATTCACATTTTTTTAAACATGCTCATTAAATGTTGAACAGCATATCAAATAATAGAAATTTCCATGTACACATTATTTTAAATTGCTAAAAATAATTATTTTAAAATATTTTTTATGAAATTGAAATTTAGAGAATAAAAATCTTTGGACAAATTAGTATTTTCTTCATTATTAGTAAATTAATGAGTATTTAAAATTCTAAACAAATGTAGAAATCATTTTCAGAATGTTAAATTTTAAACTATGTAAAAATAGAAGTATTAACTATAGAAAAAATGTCAGAAAATTATATAAATTCATGTGAAATTCTAAAATTGACAGGGATGACAAATGTAAATTATAATTATAAATTTAATATCTTTAAATTAATTATTTTATGTAAAAAGGATTACATTATAGTACAGTAAGCTCATTTTGAAAATTTCATAATGTCTTTTGTATAGTAAATTCATTTTCCATTCATAAAAAAATTCTCCCTCCTTCACTGTGTTTTTAATTAAAACGAAGTGAAAATCTTTTTAAGACCAAATGTTTTTCCCATCTAAGTGAATAAAAACTCGAAGAAGAGGAGTGAGGGAATTTCGGGTCGGCCTCCAGAGCATGACTCATTCTTTCACTGCAACGGCTTTCTACTCTAGGAGGTGTTGTCTCTAGACGCTTGTAGACGTTTGAGGGGAGGAGGACTATACGCCCGCAGACCTGTTGTGTGTCCCATTGACCAGATAGCACCGCACTGCCTATTTGCAATGGTGTCGTGAGCATCGCAATTGGACTGAATAGGACTGGGCATGCGTTCTATTCTCAGATGAGAGTATGTTCAGTCTGTCATCGGATTGTAGACGCCAGCTGATCTGGCGCTGAGTGGTACTGCTTATCGTCCAGAAAATATCCAGGAAAGGACCGATATTCGACATGCAGTGTCATGGTGTGGTCCGGCATCATGATCAATGGCCGCACGCCCCTACCTGTGGTTGCGAATGGGACTATGACTGGCCAACGATATATTAATGAAGTTCTACTTCCTCATGTTCGTTTTTTACGTGCTGCTGACGGTGATAAATTTGTTTTTATGGACGACAACGCAACATGTTATCGAACACTCGCTGTTCAGAATTGTCTAGACAGTGAGGTTATTAAACGCCTCGTATGGCCATCACGTTCTCCAGATCTAAACCCCATTGAAAATATGTGGGATGCTTTGGGGAGGCAAATTGCTGGTCGAAACTATCCTCCTACAAACAAGAACAACCTCATCCGTGCACTCCCAGAGGAATGGGATAATTTGCCTCAATAGCTGCTGGATAATGTTGTGCAAAGTATGATACGACATGTGGAATGTTGCATCACACTCCACGGTGGACATATCCCGCACTGATACCTTTCTTCAAGCTGCCTGCTGAATTTTAGATGCATTGTTCCATCTTTCCGTACGCAGCATCAAATGCACATTTTTTTCTTTCAGATGTTTCACAACTTTTGTATTTTCTAGAACAATAAATATTCTTTATTCTAATGTTTGAACAGTGTGGCAACTATATTTTATCCTAATAGGCCTCATGTCTCGCTTAATGTTATGCTATATTGCAATTTGTGATCCGTCCTTAGCAATTGTCCAGCAGTGTATTTTGCTGACCCCATTTTTCAAGTAGACCACCTGCCATTATTGTGATTCATACGTGTTGATATTCTCTTCTGTGAGAATTTAGACGTATATTTAGCAGAAAATGGCATGTACGACATTAAGTAGGCAAAACACTTTGAGATCTTCTTTTAAATAAATAACTGTATGTGTAATGACATAAAACACATTATCCTATATTTCATAATGACATTTTATAACTGTTTTTGTTTATTTTATTTTTGAAAAAAGAAAATATAAGTCGTAATTTTATTTTAAGTTTCTGGTTATCTATGCAAATGAAATACAGCCGTATTCTTTTCTTGGCTGAATTTTTATCATGTTTAAGTTGAGGACAGGTGCATGGACTGGAATAAAATGAGCTTTATTTTAGTGATTGGTTAACTTAAAATGTAGATTTGTTTCACTTTATAGTTGTCCTTAGAGCGTTGTTGTATTTATTATAACTTGTTACTTATCTCCTCTGTTCAGCAAAGCTAAATCAAAAAAATATATGATTTTATTCACTATCAAAAAGTACAAAACCGTGATTGGGTTTCTATACAGTTTCCAATCTGTAAAGTCCCAGACAATCCGAAATATGAGTAGGAGTCTCTGTCACGCAGATACGAAAGGTCCCCCCACAGCAACACTGAGATCGTAAATGTCCAGTATTGAATATTATAATGGCCGCTGCTTCACTTGAGGGACAAAACGCCTCCAGGTCTCAACCCCTGATGGTGCACTGGAGGGATGTTCCAGAAGCCACTGTCAGATCTTGTAGCCCTCGAAGAAAGTTCAGAGGAGGTTACAGAATCAGAGGCCCCATTAAAATTTCCCAAGAACCCTCTTTAGCCATAAGTCTGCTGTTTCGTTGCCATGAATGTCTATATGCGATGATATCCATTGAAAGTGAACTTCTCAAGGGTTGGTTGGTTTGTCGCTCAACGGTCATCTTTTGCACACGAGGGCTAATTAGACCAGGACCTACGGTTTAAAGTGGATTCCGGACAACTACAAACATCCATGCCCAAAGTGGAATTCGAACCCACGAACTGTTGAACCGAAGGCAAGAGCGCTACCCATTTGGCTGCCAGCTCGGCATGAAAACAATTCTTTACCCTCGGTGGGACTCGAACCTACAATCCCCGGTATAGGAGACCGATGCCTCATTCATTAGACCACGAGGGTATGTGAACTTCTCAAAGGAAGCTTCAGCTTGTTAATGATTGGGATGCCAGTGCGCACTCTTTGCCAGTTGGAGAGATATTGAACAGAGCTGTCCGACAGGATCCATGAAGTGACTGATGAAATTTATACTAGACTCATAAAGTATATCAAACTTTCTTTTCTTCCTGACAACAGCAACATTCTCATTTAGTATCGGACAAGTGGGTTTTCCCATCTAAGTAGATTGACGGTTTTCGGTATATTATTTGATACTATTGTTGTTGTTGCCGTGTGCCAGCCAGGCTGGCAATATGGGGTGCGCTGCTCCACTTTTCCAACTGAACCCTATTTTGGTGTGGAGTCCGAATTCCTCAGTACACACATGCCATAGATAACCGTTTATAGGGTAGGCAACCATTCACTCCACATTCATACAGGACAAAGACAAGTTAGATAAAGAGTGAAAGTATATCCATGCCTGAACCGGGATTCGAACCCAGGACCTCCCTATCCGCAGTCAGACACGCTAACCACAAGACAAGGGCGGCATTTGATACTATTTAACAAATTGATCCCATCATTTCAAAATAACAAATTCAGATACCTTTACAACTATAACATTGATTTTTATAAAATTTGAAAGTTATATGCGTGTTGTTTTTGTTGCAAGTCTCCTTTGGACAGCAGCGTCAGACCAGGTCCACATTAAACACCCCCAAAAAATCTAGCACCATCAAAGGATTGTCATATCAATCTTGCTAGGATGTCCCCAGGCACTTAAAGATGAATGTTATTTTCTTTGTTTACACAGATGATTCTTAGGGTTCAAAACGGTATTTTTAATCCCAAAAGTAAATACGGCTAAGGCCTGATAAAAAGTGAGCTTGAACTACTGATTTATCTATATTATTGGGTCATATTATTCGTATTTTTAAAGAAAATACAAACAAGCTTTTAGTATTGCTCGAATAAAAGTTATAATTGCCGAAACGGAAGATACTATAAAGATGAATTAGAGTTGTAAACCGTGGGATTGTATGCTTGAAATCTCAACAGAAAATACCATACATTTGATTTTGATTTTACATATTTTTGCATTAATATATTGCCAGGCAACACCATTGATATTTAAAATTATGTCCATAAATTAAAGATAAATCTGAATCACACAGAAATTGAATATTAAAATAAAAATTTCACATGTAGAATTATCACACACATCTTGAAGAATAATATGCAAATTACAAGAAGCCACCAGATAGCACCGATAATACGTCACAATGACGAGAGTGTAAGAGAGAGGTATATAAGAAATGCCTGCAAAGAAGTAAGATTGTTCACAAGTGCTTTAAAAGCCTTTCAGTGCAACAACCACATAGTTATGGCACAAAGGAAGCATTTGGATGATGTTTTACGTGGTAGAATTATCGCCCGTCTGGAATCTGAACGTACCCAGCTGGAAGTATCCGTGGAACTTAGAATTGTCCAGAGTGCCATATCCAAGCTTTAGCAACGGTTCCAAGATGATGGTAATGTGAGTAGACGTTATAGCACAGGTTGTGAGTTACAACCCCGAATGAGGATCGGTAGTCCAGTTTCATTTGGGTTGGGGACTAACTAAATAATTCCTTGTTATATATATATATATATATGTATGTATGTATATATATATATATATATATATATATATATATATATATATATATATATATATATATATATATATATATATATATAGTGTGTGTGTAATACTTTGTGTATTCTAATTCTTCTCTGTATTCTTCAAATAGTTTGGAATATCAAAACAATTTTCTTAATTGGTTATGTTTTGCTTCAACAATTTTCTCTATTGTTATGTTGTTGTTGCTTATGGCACTTCTCAAGCCAAGCTCGCTATGCCTTTGGCAGTGCGAATTAAGTCAATAGAGAGCATCTTTCGTTTTGGATGAGAGCACCACGAAGGTGAAAGTACGACTTTGCTCTTTTTAAGAGGCCTCGTCATTTTGAACCACGGTCAGGAGACGAGGCCACACCTGAGCTGGCACCCTCCTCTCCCCATCCACGCCACACCAGCGGAAGGACTTTGGACGTCACAAATTAACGTAGACACGTCCCCAACCCACGGAGCTCCAGCAACCCAGTGAAGGAGAGTACACCGTGGTCACCCTCCCAACCACTGCCCGCGGCAAACGATGCTTCACTTTGCTGAGCTTATGGGAAGCTACTGAGCCACTGGAGCTCACGGTCGCGAGTATAATATAGAACCAAATTGACTAAAAAATAGATTCTTTTTCTAAGATAAATGTCTTTACTTCGCTACTCGCGCATCTGTATGTATATACATCTATGAGAAAGATAATACAATTATCCCCCTATATATAACGGTATATAAGTTCTGCGGTAAAAGAAAACGCCTTGTTCTAGCATTCTCCTGAAATGCGCACGTACGACCTTGTATAACTAGATACGTACAAATGTTTCATGTTTGACCTTTTTCGTTAATGGGGTTTAAATCGAATATTAAGTTATGAAAATTGTGAGCGTTTTATTAAAATCAAATTAAGAACATTTTAAATAAAAGAAACTTATACAAATCCAACAGAAAAAAAACTATTAATTTCAAATAAATAAAATAATTCCAGAAAAACAGTTTTATTACATGTTTATTCGCTGTAGGAGCTATCTGAAATAACGTTCCACCCCGATATCTTTTATCAGCAGAATGTTAAAAGGTCAATAATATAATTCTATAAAGAATACAATTGAAATAGTGCGCAAACATAGGCAAAATTAATTGTGTGAAATGTACAAACCATTATAAATTTCGCAGACAGAAATTTAACGTGGGGGATTCAACGCGTTATTTGGGGAAAAACACGCGTTATGCGAGGGACATGAGATCACGCAATATGAAAGCGTGTTGTAAGAGTGTTAAAAGGGGGATAAATGTAAATCTTTTTTTTTTAATTAAATACGACTTATGTTTTAAAGACTTCTAAATTCGTCATATTATGATTTATTAAAAGCAACAACTTAACTAGCATTCATGTTGTAGTAATTTGTAAAGTTATATTCGTAATGATTTTTGAAAGAATATAAATATATTTTTTATTCAATATTCTCGTCTAAAAAATATTGTATCTGGAAAAATAATCGACGATAGCAAAAATGAATTAAAAAATTCAACTACAATTGTTGTCATTGAAAAATCTCTGAAATTTTTGCAACACAATGTTTATTTATTAAATCAATTTGTTTTATGTTTATGGATGTGCTACCGCTAAAGCTTGAACATCGTTAATGTGCGTATTACTTAGTTATACTAATTTGCTCATACAATGATTTTCTTGATGAATAAGAGATCAAATCGTCCTCTTATCAATCAGATAATGTAATAGCTTCCATATTGTTACAATTCAAAAATTTTTTAAAAGGTTCAGTATTTTCAGTGTGTGTGCGTGCGTGCGTGTATAGACTTCCTCAGCTGTAAAATTTTAAAACTTTTTATGTGTTTAATTCATATTATTAGGTTGGTGCGTATGAAATGTCGGATTCTTAAGTGATTGTATAAAACTGCATATCTTTCTTCAAAAGCTGTTTATTCAATCAAAGTATGCTCCATTCGCTTCAATACACTTCTCCCAACGAGATTTTAAAGCGTAGATGCCTGTCTTAAAAAATTTTGGTCTTTAGAATTAATAAACTCTGATATCGAGTTTTTTAGTCTTCATTTTCATAGTGTTTGCCCCTTAAAAACAGCTCTAAATGCTTGAAAAAATGAAAATCGGTCGGCGAGAGATCCGGTGAATAGGGTGGATGCTGCAACGATGAGCATACGTTTAACCGATCCAGCTTATTTCGCTCTGTCAGTGCGTGCGGTACCCACTTGTCCATCTTCTTAACCTTGCCAATCTCAGAAAGGTGTCTCAATATCGTTGTATGGTCAACTTTCATCCTGATAGCAAGTTCCCTCGTGGATACGGCTGGATCCGCTTCCACTAGAGCCTTCAGGTCATCATTCTTCACAGACCTTTTGGGTCTTCCGCGCGGCTCATTTTGCAGTGAAAAATCGCCAGTCCGAAATTTTTCGAACCAACGCTGCACTTTCCGATCGTTAACCGTATTCTCCCCAAACGCTTGGTTTATGTTGCGTGCAGCTTTTGCAGCACTATTACCAAGTTTGTACTCATATAAGAAAATGACGCGAATGTCGGCAGAATTCATATCGGCAATAAACTCAAAAGAAATAAAAAAGGGAAGACCTTCGAGAAAACCTATTTTGCTGAAATGAGTCTCTGGCAATAGACAATACGAGTATGAATGAGGTTATGCCAAATACAAAAGTATAACGAAAACAGGGAGGAAAACGTCCCCATGTAAAGAGAATCCGACATTTCATACACACCAACCTAATAGTTTCTAATTCCCTGAAAACTGATTCAATTAATTTATTGTTTGGATTGGATTGCTTATAACAAACGAAAAATGAATAAATAAAATGAATAAAAAAAATGTCAGATTTTAAGCATGTTGAAAAATTGCTTCAGAAAGTTTTTTTCATTTTAACGAACGAGTATTACATAATATGCAGATTCATTTGAGTAATTTGTGGAGTATATTTAAATAATTTGAGAAATGGAGCTATTAATGTCACTTTAACGGAACTCTGTTGTGTCGTCCGTTTTCTAATTTGTCTGCAGAATATAATTCATTTCTACAATCAACGGTAAAAACAGTAATTCAAAACATATAGAGACAAACTCATTATGAAATTTTAAAAAAGGCAATACTTCATAATGTATTTAAGGATTACATCGTTATTTTTGCGAAATAAAAAGTCTGAAAGAGACGAAATCAAAATATTTGTTGTTGTTGTTGTTACTTATGACACTTGGACAAGCCAAGCTCGCTATGCCGTTGGCAGTGCGAATTAAGTCAAACGGGTGCGTCTTTCGTTTGGAACAGAGCACCACGAAGGTGAAAGTACGTCTTTGCTCTAATTAAGGTGCCTCGTAATTTTGAAACAAGGTCAGGTGACGAGGCCACACCTGAGCTGGCACCCTCCTCTCCACATCCACGCCACACCAGCGGAAGGACTTTGGACGTCACAGATTAACGTAGACACGTCCCCAACCTACGGAGTTCCAGCAACCCAGTGAAGGAGAGTACACCGTGGTCACCCTCCCAACCACTGCCCGCGGCAAATGATGCTTCACTTTGCTGAGCTTACGGGAAGCGGCATGAAGCTACTGAGCCACTGGAGCTCTTCAAAATATTTGATTTATAGCAGTTAAAGCGGAAATTCAAATATACGCGCCAACATAAAATTCTATAAGAAGATAACAAAATATTTTATAAAACGTATTACCAAACTCTTTGTTTAAAATAGAGAAGCTTCCGGTCAACAAAACTTCTCCGAATATTGAAATTGTAAAGAGAAATGGAAAAATTATAAACACACACAAGTTGTTTTTCTCCAGTTTTTCTTCATTTTATGCATGTATATTAGACTGGAATTTAAAAAAAAATAAATAAATCATGTTTTAGTTATTTTAAAAGCATTTACAACTTTATCACATCATATTGTGTTTTTTAGAATTTTTAATATATATTTTGAAGTTCAATATTTTCCCGTGTCCAGTTTCAGAATAGTAATGTTAATAATGTATTGTGTGAAAGAGAAAAATGTTTACTCTATTCTGTTTGTACATAAATGAGTATCTACAATGTGAAAAAATTTTGATATCAAATAACAATATTCTATTGATAGTTCACAAAATAATTGTTATAAAACTGTATACCATTTTTCACACATATAAATATTATTTCCTCAGTTGATTAACAATATTTGTGCTTGGTTGAAAACTAGGCATTCATATCTTACGAAATATTTTCAAAAATGAACATTGCGCATGCTGCTTTTATACTCCTAAATTTCATTTTAAGTTGTTGTTGTTGTTACTAATGACACTTGGACAAGCCAAGCTTGCTATACCTTGGCTATGCGATTTTAAGTCGATTGGGAGCTTCTTTCGTTTTAATCAGAGCACCATGAAAGTGAAAGTACGACTTTGCTCTACACACATGCCATAGGAACCCGTGTATAGTGTAGGCAACCATTCACACCTCATTCATACAAGGAAAGGACAAAGACAGGATAGATAGAGAGAGAAAGTACATCTATGTCCAAACCAGGATTCGAACCCAGGACCTCCTTATCCGCAGTCAGATTTTAAGTTGTTTTTGTTGTTGTTTACTAATGACACTTGACCAATCCTAGCTCGCTAACTATGCGAATTAAGTCGATTGGGAGCGTCTTTCGTTTTAATTAGAGCACCATGAAAGTGAAAGTACTTCTTTGCTCTACACACATGCCATAGGGACCCGTTTATAGGGTAGGCAACCATTCACACCTCATTCATAAAAGGAAAGGACAAAGACAGGATAGATAGAGAGAGCGAGTAGATCCATGCCTGAACCGGGATTCGAACCCTGGACCTCCTTATCCGCAGTCAGATTTTAAGTTGTTTTTGTTGTTGTTTACTAATGACACTTGACCAATCCAAGCTCGCTATGCTATGCGAATTAAGTCGATTGGGAGCGTCTTTCGTTTTAATCAGAGCACCATGAAAGTGAAAGTACTTCTTTGCTCTACACACATGCCATAGGGACCCGTTTATAGGGTAGACAACCATTCACACCTCATTCATACAAGGAAAGGACAAAGACAGGATAAAAGAATTTTGAACTTATTTCAAGAAACATGGCTTAAATTAGGGATTGAAATACGCAGATTTCAAAAAGTTATATAACGCTAATTATTTTTTTAATGATTTCATTTATAACAAAAATGAATTTAAAAATATCCAACAAAAACATTTGAAACTTCGTATTCCTAAATTTTAGACAGTCAGTGCCATTTCGTGTGATGAAAAAAAGGTGGAAAAGGGTTTTAAAAAATATCATAAACATGAAGCTTAAAAGTAAAATCCCATTTCAGCAGTTTTATCCGACAGATAAAAGTCTAATAAATATGTCTGTAGAGCTTATTATATTTTGTAATATTAGAATACAAAGATATTTAATTTGTCGATATTGCAGTAACGTCTTATGGTTCCCATGCTAGTAACCAATAAATAATAGCAAATTAAAAGCATGAGGCAAAGAACTTGCTGTAAAGGTCACGCGAATCATTTAGAAAAGACGACCAAACAATTCATGTTTTGGTGGTAGTGCAACAATAATCGCTCGGTGAAATCAGAAATAATATGTTGTTGTTGTCGTGTGCCAGCGAGGCTGATAATATGGGGTGCGCCGCTCCCCTTTTCCAACTCAATCCTATTTTGGTGTGGAGTCCGACTTCCTCAGTACACACATTCCATAGGGACCCGTTAATAGGGTAGGCAACCATTCACACCGCATTCATACAAGGAAAGGACAAAGACAGGATAGATAGAGAGAGAAAGTACATCCATGCCCGAACCGGGATTCGAACCCAGGACCTCCCTATCCACAGTCAGACACGCTGACCACTAGAAAAGTTAGGCGGCTCAATTTTCGTAAATATTGAATAATAAGCATTAGGTAAGTAGAGAATATATGCATGTTTTATCCACTTATGTTAGAAAATCTTTTCCTCGTTAGAAATCCATTGAAAACTACATTTTATTCAAACAAGGTTTTATAAGTATATACTTTGTTAAAAAAAAAAAAGATCCACTCTGAGTAATTTGCTTTATGCAATCATACATATTCAGTGGAATTCTTTGTTGGCTAGAAATTGATTGTGTTTCGTTTCCCAGAATATGAAAATAAATTTGTGAAGTATAAAATTTCCTCAATAACATGGTGAGTTTTACATTTTCACGCTTCCTTGAATTAAATTTCATTGGTTTTTAAGCCAACTCGTTGTGGAAATCTATTTTTTTAAGGATCTAACATAGTAGGCCTTCTTCTTCTTCTTAAGGTTGGGTTTGTATGTCATTGGGCACCTCTGCTTTTATCAGCATTTTGTACCATTAACCACAAACCCAATGTTTCCTAGTTCCAGTTGCTCGGGTCACCCACTTTATTAATAAAGTCTGATAACCCTTTCATGGAGCCTAGGTGTAACTCTCTAGTATGGATGATGCCTAAAGAAGTTAATCTAGGGAGGGCAAGAGCCTCGCATTCAAATGATATGCTCTGCCGTTTCCTCTTGCGTATGACATTTCCATCAGATAGGGTCTTGCTGAAACAGTCCCATCTGGTCAGAAAGTCAGTCATGCTAGGGATAGCTTCCTGGATTTCACCAGAAGATGGTTTGGAGGTCATTTCTACCTCAAGTAAAAGATTCATTACTGCCCCTTTACAAGATTGCCTCTGAGTTCCCTTGTCTTTTTCAGCAAGGTCTACTTCAGAGGCATCACCTGCAAATGCAGAAAGATTTGTTATTTCTTGTGTCTTTTCAGCCACAAGATAACAATTCATAAGCTCAGGTAATATAAGTCCACCCAGCATTGCCTGAGATACTGGGCAAGGCAAATTACTCTAGAAGTTTGACAGGAAACTAGAGGCTCCGTTAAGACACCAATACCGCGGTGCCAATTAGCCCTAGGTACGGATCGCATAACACCAGGGTTTACGGAACTGGCTCATGGCCTCTTATTCTATATTCAAGGCTATCCTGTCATTCCTACAGGACGTTCGGCTATCCACCACCTGCCGACGCGCCTGGTGGCTAGCTCGAGCCCCAGAAAGGTACACATACCCCCTGGTTCCTGGAACATAGTAGGCCTGCTCGTGATGCACCCTAGTTCGCATTAAATCTACTATAGCTATGCCGTTCCCCCCCCGTCTTCTCTTTGGTGATGGTCTCAAAAATGACAAATAGTCCTAAGGACATTCAACGTTTTAAAATTCGAATATGGAACGCCGGTAGAATCACTTAAGAAAAACGAACACAGCTTACCACTATCTTGGGGTCACATGACATTGATGTTTTTATGATTGCTTAGGCAAACCGTGTTTACATGATTTCATTAGATTTGACTTCCCCCCGAATTTATTTGAAACTATCACCTAAATCGAAGCACAATACAAGTGGTATTTTAGTTGGAAGTAGGAATGCTTTAACTTCTATATTAGAAATAATTGGACCTTTCTTACGATAGTGGAGCTGAGGTACTTCGAGATGATATTTGGATTCATCAGAACCATTTTAAGATATTTAACTGTTACAGCTCACCTGATAATTCTGGGTTAAATTTTGATAGCAACCATTTTTCACATGAGACAATTTAATGTGGAGATTTCAGTGCTCACATTCTACATTGGAATTATGCAGACACAAGCAGAGAGGACCTCTTGGATTCCAATACGCTTGAACTGTTCTATCAAAGTTCTGACACGCCTTTACACCTTCAAGGTACATAATGGTAGCAGTACTAATCCTGATTTTATTTCAGCTTCATGCAAAATTGCAGATGAAGGATGCAGGTAAATAATTTATGATCCTGGCTTCCGACCACACATTATTACTTCAATCCTTCTTCAGGATAAAACCCTAAGCAATACTATTTCAGAATTAGCTGCAATTTTAAAAAAGGCAGTTTGAAAGCTTAACAGGATAATTTGCAGGTTCATTTTAATAATCTACTAAATTATAACGAAACAAATTTGTATGTCTCCATGTATTATTCTTTTGTACAACGAAATTTTTGGCAGCCAAAAGTTGGATTGCTAGACGTAAAAAATACAAATTCAAGATATTTTTGTAATTATAAAATAGGGTGTTAAAATAAGAATCACCCCAAACTCGTTATTAAATTGAAAATTAAAAAAAAGACAAAATGTCAGAAATTGGAGAAAGAGACTATCTTCCGTAAGGAAATCAATTTAGCAAATCGCAATTTTAATATTTTTATAATTAACATTGAATACCATAGAGATAGAGCCAAGGATTCAGATATCTATATAATTGATATGAATTGCAAGGAAAAATAAGAATTTGATGTTACTAATTTTTAAAGAATTTTAAAAAAGAGGTAGTATTTTCATCAATATTTATATTAAATGCATTCGCTAAAGTGAAGAGATGGGTACGGAGGGTAAAATGCGCCAAGCAGGCGATAAAGTGGTGCGATAAGTTCGTCAAACTGGTTTAACGGTTCGGATTACGTATGTATGACCTATTTTTTTTATTGGGTAACGTGATCGCGTGACTTGCGCGTTTTGTATGTAACACTTGAAAATATTTTAGAATAATATTTAATAATTGAGTTTCAATATTCGAATTTTGGAGTTTGTGTGTTGCTAACGATAATTAACTATGGATGAGAATGTTTTGAACTTACGTTTTTTTCTTTTATTTAGAGCGTGATGGTAGAAAGAAAGTAAGTATATGAATTTTTAAGTTGTGTGTATTGCATGTTAGTGTTAGAATGTGCCGCGTACTGATATTTTTTTTATGTAGGTGCCATTGCTCTGTATATTAAAATTCCAGTTTAAACAAAATGTGAAATTTGTTAACGTTCGAAATTTAGTTTTACTGCCCGGTTGGCACTGCAGTAGGTAGCGCTACACTGATGTTTTTTTTAAGGTGGGCGCCATTGCTCGGTATATTTAAAATCAAGTGATAAAAATTTCCTTTCTATTTATTCGAATTTTAAAACTTCTACAGTATTTAATTGTAATGAAATATTCAACTTTTTAATATTTGGAATTCGAAAAAACGCGTGATTTCAAAGCTGAAGTTCGAACGCGATCGTTATTGGTTGAAATTTATCGCGTAGTGACGCAATTTAGGTTGGCGACAGAGCTGTAGAGCGCTTGGTGCCAAAATTTGAAATCGCGCCAATCCCGTACCCATCTGGTAACTTTTACCAATGCATTAAATAAATTTAAAAAATGATTGTGAATGGTAATCGATGATCTTTTTTTTTTTTTGCGAATCTGATGAATTCCCTCCAGAAATAAAAAAAATTCTTTGTTTATTCTTAATTCCAGAAGACTATTAAGAGGATATAATGTCTGTGTTATATTATCTTTTATTTTTTTTTATAGAACTAAAATGGGAGATTTTAAAATTTCATACAGTTTCGTCTGTTAAAAAATAATAATTTTCTTAAGCTTAAATAATATTCAATTGCTCGCTTGCTTCATATAAAAAAAACCACAATTTTACCATTGAGGCTTTGTCAGATACGTGCGTTTCCCACAAACAAAGTTTAGTTAATCACCTTTAATTAATCTTTGAAATTTTAACCAAGCATAATCACTTATTCATCGCATTCTCTTAATTACATTCTCACAGGGAAATGCTGCAAATGTGGAAGATCGCATCGAAATATTGACGCCGAATATAACTACGCTGAACAACAATGTAGTGTCTACAAGGACTGGAAAACTTTGGACTCTTGGAGCATCTGCCTCTGTCATCAAGACTGAAAATGCTGAAGTCACTCCTCATTGGTCGATAAGAAATCGAACGTTTTAAAATTCATTTATTGCTCATTTATATCAAGTCTGACTTTGGTTGCTGTGTTACCCATCTTCAGCTTTTTGCTCTATTTTCCAAAACGTATAGTTTAATTTCTATTTTTACTTAAATAATCTGCTAAAATTGCATCTGTAAGTACTTTTTTCCCTATTTTAATGTTAAGTCTTACTAAATATAAAACTTTAATTTGAAAGCAACATTTATTGAACTTTACCTTTATTGTACGAAGATTGTTAATTTAAATTTCATATTTAGTTATATATATGTACACTTGGCTAATTTATTATTCTTCATATGAATATTTGAAAAACGTTCATTTTTGTTTACCATGTTAATTAATTTTTTTAATAATTGTTCATTATCAAACGAATAATATAATTAATTAAATTTATCCTTTTAAAAATAAACGCTTGAAATACGTATAATAATTATGCGATTAAATTGTTTAAACTTAATAAAATATCTTAATTAAACAAACAAAATAATAATGTGTTTAAAATGAATTCATTAACTTGCTGATAGAGAATAATATTACGTAAATTACTAAATACATATATTATCACCGGGGAGGAATTAAATGAAGACTAAAATAGATATTGGATGAATTATTGAAAACTTTATTTCATTCTCTAAAAGAGTAAAAATATTTTATGCTATAATATTTCAGGTCTCACACACTTAATTAATGGTTCCTTTTAGTGTACAACTTGCTTTAAAGTTATTTTTAACTAAGAATATAATTTTTACATTTGTAGTATAATATACGTTTTTGAATCGAAAATTTTTTTTATAAAAATTAAAGTGTTAGAAAAAAATCCACACAATTTATTGGTTATGGTATTCATTGTTTAGTGATATCTGATATGCAGAATTTCATTTCTCAATGCATGTAATACTAAAATTCTTATTAGTTTGTTCGATATATACTATACTATTTTCCAAGTTTGTGTGTTAAATAGAAAAAAGCTCTTCAGTAAAATTTTTTCAAGACATACGTAGTATTTTAGAAAAACTTGTTTAATCGTTTTTCAGGTATAAGGCATCTTTAATGAATTTAAAAAGCTTATACAATTGATAAGTTCAGGGAAAGCTTGCGGTAGCTTATTGCAGATATCGAGAACTTTTGTGGCCTTGAGGTTGTAGATTCGATACTAAACGCCACTGTGGGAATTTATTCTTGTCTTTAATATACCTCAGTGTCGAAAGTTCTTGCTCTTGTGCGTCCTAGTATAAAGTAAATGTACCTCTTAAGTCAAATGTCAGCTGACCATAGCTCAAAACATTGAGATGTTCGTCTATTTTACGATTTTCTTCGACAGAAATTGGCAGCGGAAAAGTCATCACACACGCTAAACTCTACCCTAATCTAACAATCAAACAAAGCATTGGTTCAAAAAAGTAATGGATTTGATTTCTATTAATGTCTTGTGTTCACCCATGTTCGAGCACATTAGTTAATTTTTGAGTATTCTATATGTGTTTGTATATGAGTCTTATTTATTTATCGACCCATCTCTAGGCTGTAATTCAAGGATTGTCCCTTGGTATGAATCCCGGATGATCAGTGACTTTCTAATGTGTCGCCCTTGCACATATCAAGTAAATACCTGCAATTTGTGATATTGTATCACTTCACATTTCTTCGCCATATATCAAATGCACTTTATTGATACTCGTGTCATTCTAAGGATCAAACCGCCACTTCATGCATTAAATTACTTTTAATTTCTGTTTTAAGAAGTTAATGCGGTAAAAGTTACCAGATAGGTACGGGATTGGCGCGATTTCAAATTTTGGCACCAAGCGCTCTACAGCTCTGTCGCCAACCTAAATTGCGTCACTACGCGCGATAAATTTCAACCAATAACGATCGCGTTCGAACTTCAGCTTTGACATCACGCGTTTTTTCGAATTCCAAATATTAAAAAGTTGAATATTTCATTACAATTAAATACTGTAGAAGTTTTAAAATTCGAATAAATAGAAAGGAAATTTTTATCACTTGATTTTAAATATACCGAGCAATGGCGCTCACCTTAAAAAAACATCAGTGTAGCGCTACCTACTGCAGTGCCAACCGGGCAGTAAAACTAAATTTCGAACGTTAAAAAATTTCACTTTTTGTTTAAACTCGAATTTTAAATATACCGAGCAATGGCGCCCACCTTAAAAAAACATCAGTGTAGCGCTACCTACTGCAGTGCCAACCGGGCAGTAAAGCTAAATTTCGAACGTTCACAAATTTCACTTTTTGTTTAAACTCGAATTTTAAATATACCGAGCAATGGCGCCCACCTTAAAAAAACATCAGTGTAGCGCTACCTACTGCAGTGCCAACCGGGCAGTAAAACTAAATTTCGAACGTTAACAAATTTCACATTTTGTTTAAACTGGAATTTTAATATACCGAGCAATGGCACCTACATAAAAAAATATCAGTACGCAGCACATTCTAACACTAACATGCAATACACACAACTTAAAAATTCATATACTTACTTTCTTACTACCATCACGCTCTAAATAAAAAAAACGTAAGTTCAAAACATTCTCATCCATAGTTAATTATCGTTAGCAACACACAAACTCCAAAATTCGAATATTGAAACTCAATTATTAAATATTATTCTAAAATAGTTTCAAGGGTTACATACAAAACGCGCATGTCACGCGATCACGTTACCCAATAAAAAAATAGGTCATACATACGTAATCCGAACCGTTAAACCAGTTTGACGAACTTATCGCACCACTTTATCGCCTGCTTGGCGCATTTTACCCTCCGTACCCATCTCTTCACTTTAGCGGTTAATGCTTATCCTTTATTATGTTTATTAAAAAATTTGTAAAATCTGAAAAAATCAATTTAAATATAAACATTTATTTCGAAAGCTGAAAATCCTTATAAAGCAAATAACACCTTTTCATTGAAAGATACTGTGATTTATTTTTAAAAAAATTCGAGTGCATAAACTCTTTTTAAATCAGAAAATCAACGTTAGACCACTTTCACTACAGCTATAAAATTGATTCGCTGAATCATATATTAACTTAAGAAATTTAAAATCCCAACACCTAGACTTTAGAAATTCTAATTTAATTTATTATTCACTATATTTTGTAATTATAACTGTGGTTAAAAAATCATTATTTAACTCAAAATATTTATAATTTTGTAATTTAATAAAATACCAATTCGCTAAGTGAATTTCTTTGTGTTGGAATAAGAGTAGAACTTAATTATTCAATTTATAATTGTTTTTCAAATTTAATGTTATTTTTTAAAATTAACAAAAATTTATTTATAATTAGCAAAAATGTAATCATCCTAAAATCTTTTGTTATTCTATACAATCCATTCCTCTACAATAAAGCGATTCTCTTTAATCCATTATCTATTGGGAAATGAAAACTTGAATTGTCATCGCATTAAGAGGAAAATAGACAATCAAACTGCAAAATCGACAAAAAAAATTTTTTTTCCCTTTAATCTATAAAAATAGTATGAACTCTTCTTTGTTATGCAAAAAAATTTATATTCTGAAATTTTAGACTAAAATATCACTTCTAATTCCCACAAAAATTTGCACTTATCACCAATTTTTTCAAACTTCCACATCCATGAGGGCAAACAAACATGGACAGTTGAGTAATCCCAACTTTCCAATGAAATAAAATGTTTTTTAAAAAATAAGATTATTGTTCTTAATTATAAGCAATTCTATAATTTAATATTAGCAACTAAATTTATGTTTAACACAATTCAAATAAGAATTTGGCTTTTAAATAAAATGCTAAATATTTGGATTTTATTTAACTTTTGCATTAATATTTGAGTTAATTGCAATGTAATCTAAATTTCTATTTAAATTTGCAATTCTGTAAGTGTCTATAAAACACCTTGCTCATCTCGATGAAATCTCTAGTTTTAAAATTTTCTTTTGTATTCAGCAAGCATTATTTCAGACTAGAAATTTATTATTCGGAAAAAAATTTTATTTTATTTTTACCTAGATTTATAATAATTTTCATGACTTTATTTGAAAATATATATATTAATTATTAATATTATTAAATAATTGGGAATTTAATATTTCAGAAATATGTTATTTTTACACCACTCATAATTAAAATGATACTAATATTATAAAAAATAATTCACTATTATGCTGTTGAATTTTTAAATAATTATTTTTATCCCTCATTCTCCATATTTCAAGATTTAGCAAAAATAAAGCATCAAAAGTTAGCAAAACGTAAAACGATTTATATTGAAATTTCATTCATTTACTTAATTTAAGAATTTAATTTATAAGTTTCACATTTATTTAAACCTTTTTAATGTACTGTAAATATAAAAATTCATGTGAAACAGAAGTTGAAAATTAAAATTATGAATTTCCCTAAAGCAGAAACGTTACTATATAAGTTTTTTTTTTTCAAATGGCGGGCACACAAGGGTGACTAACCCTATGCCACAACAAGGCCAGATACTGCTACTCATGTGTCGTTACCCAGCGGGCACCTGTGAACCAAGTCACGGAGGCGAGTAGCATTACCCGCGCCATACCACCACAAACCCGTTTATAGGGCGGGCCACATTCATACAACATCACAGAAGAAAGGATAGAAAAAACAGAAGGAAAAAAACATCCATGCCCGAATCGGGATTCGAACCCGGGACCAACATCACTATATAAGCAGCAAATCCTAAAATAATACATAATGTTTCTGCGTTTATAGTTTCATTTACGAGAATTATCTATTAAAATGCATTCATCGTGAATTTAATTTGGAGTTTTTATCATTAGTATATAAAATTCTTCTGAAAATTCCTAGTTCCATTTTACACAGAATTTGAAGTTTCAACTAATTTAGATAGTGATCACAAGTTTTTATCACTTCAGCATCAATTTTTTTCTCATTTTAACTCACATTTAATTTTTATTTTAATTTCATATTTTAAATTTATAATCCTTAATTCTCTCTGAATATACTCCATCTGATTTAAATGAATACGATTAAAGTGTTTTTTTGTTTTTTTTAATATTTACACAAATTTAGATATTTTCTATAAAAAGGTTGTTTTTATGAACATTCTAAAATACGAAAAATCAATGTCGAATATGAAAAATAAGGTAAAATTGATATAAAAAAAATACTTAAATATGATTGAAATTTTTCACTTGTGAGAAATTTTTAAAATTTTTTTAAACTAATTTACCAAATTAGTTCTGCTTCGTGGGTTTGAATCCCGCTATTGACTGATAATGGCTCAGAAACCACTTTAAATTGTCGGTTGCGGTCTAATTAGCCCTGTACAAAAAGTGACTAGTGTGACAAGCATATATTTACTAATTTTAATTACAATTTGTAAAATAATTTGAGATTAATTAAACCTCTGATAGCGATTAATATATTTTAACTTTTCATAACGATAATTGCTTGTTTCTTTGGAGTCGTCTGCTAAAAATGTTGCTGTTGTTGTTGCATGTCCCGAAAGGCCAGCAGCGCTAGACTAGGTCCGTGACGTTGTACACTCTACACTAATCCAAAACCAGAAGAGGGTCGTCACCAAGTCCTGCCTGGAGAGCCCTAGGCGCTCAAGGACATGCTCAGGCGAAGCCAGCTCGGTAGAGCAGTTGGTATAGGTTTCAAAGGTTCGGGAACTCTCAGAAAATTTTAGGGTCGTAATATGTCCACTTCGAAATCGGGCTAGAATAGTTTGTTCTGACGACTTAAGTAGCTAAAAATGTTGCTAGATTCAGTTACTAGGTTCAGTTGCATGCTTGAAAGCATGCAACTGAAAACAATGTTTGCTTATAAGTTCACCAAAAGTTGACGATCAGTAACTAGGAATAATTTAATAAGCTCCTTGTAACCGAAGTCTGAACTGCATCGCTTGTACTGAAAAATACTTATTCTGAATTGTGCCTGATATACTAAATTGTAATATTATAGTATTTGAATTAAAATAGTACTTTAATTCAAATACTTTAATGTTTCACTCTTTATTTGTTACAAATACTTCTTTCCTTTTAGATATTAAACTCTGCAACAAAATTACTTGTCATAGAAGAGAACATAAATATTTTAAAATTCAATTTTGCGTGCATTGAATTTTCCTATTGTAAAATCGAAATTTTTTTTCCATTCCCCATTACAAATTCTAAATAAAATGATCAAGTTCATAAACTATAAAACCTTAAAATTGTTTTAAATATGCTAAAGTTTGTATGGGTTTCTGAAAAATCGTTGAACGTGTCTGAATACTGGAGTCTCATATATTTTTCCAAACCGAAAGTATGTTACATTGATATTATATGAATGTAAATATATTGCTTTTTTAGCACAACTTTTATTATAGAGAACTGCATAAGAGTGAATACTTTTGATAAAGTTTACATTTAAGTCTATTTATTTTAAAGTACTCTCTCTTTGATTGAAGAAATGGAAATTATGTAACCAACTTCTTTTATATTAATTGAAATGTTTTGACAGAAATTACGCCATATTTTTTGAACATTTTTAAAAATTACATTTTATTTTTGGAAGTTGGAGTAATTTCATTTCTTTTATAAAATGTATATCATGTATTTAATAAATACAATTAGATTAAATTATCAGTACTTTCAGTTTAATGAATACTAAATATAACTTAATTTTATATTTATACAAAAGATATTTAATTAAAAGAGAAATAGAATTTAAGTGTAAACTTTTTTCAATGCTCTGGGTCATATTTTAGTTACTTCAAGTACATTTATCGATAAAATATATTTTAATAAAAATGTTACTATTATTTTATATCTAAGAATACAAACTCTTAAAGTGAAAGCAAACAAAGTATTTTTTGGTTAACAGATAGTAACATTTTTGAAGTGCATATTTTGTTGTAAATGTGATACACAAAATATTTAAATTTAAGTATGTAATGACTTCGTAAATACTTACCTAAACCAGGCTGTAAATCCTGAAATTTGATTTAGCTTGCAGTATAACTTTTTTGTAAAATTTATTTTAAAATGCTTGTTAATATACAAAGGAATTTCATACATAAAAGCAAAGAATTTTGATTATCTTATTAAGTTTTTTACTATAAATTTTACTTACAAAGATGTTTAAGACAAGCTTATGAATACGAACATAACACGAATTTATGTCTAAGAATGGAAAAAATAATTTTGAAACATGATAATATTTTAAATTTACAGGATGTATTTTTTGAAATGTGAAATTTATCTTAGGTAAAAATAACTGTTATAAGTTTTAGTTTTCCTTGTTCTATAAATGTTTGAAATACATAAGCTTAGGGAAAACTTCAGCGTTTTAAATTATTACAAACATATTTGAGCTAGAAAAGTGATGTTTTGTTAATGAAAAATGTTTATTAATTTTTATTAGAAATTCAAATTTATAATTAACTTTATACTAAACAGTAATACAAATTTTTATCATATTCAGTATCGAAACTTTTTTAACATCAACTTTTTGGATCCTCTCGAAACAATAGCACTACACAATTTCCCGAGTCAAGTTTTTTAATATATTTTATTTCAAAAAAAAAACTTCCAACTCTTGCAAACCGGCTGAACTCAAATACTGTAAGAATTAATACCGTGTTTTATATATTAATAAATGTTTTCCCACACTGTAATAGCTCATAGTTATTCGCATTTTAAGAAAACATGAAATAATTAGTTTTATTCAGATTATGAAAATGATTGATAAGTAAGCCTTTTATTATTTATTTTGAGATGCATTTCGTTTTTGAAATTTCTATAGCAAACTCTTCGTCAATTTTATAAATTATTTTAGTAATCTATATCATTTTATCATAGAATCAGACTGAATGAACAAAACTAATTTTAAACGTTCAGTGTGACTTCTGATTCTTCTTCTTCTTCTTCTTCTTCGAGTTGGGTTTGTATGTCATTGAGCACCTCTGCTTTTATCAGCATTTTGTACTGTTAACTCCAAACCCAATGTTTCTTAGTTCCATTTGCTCGGATCACCCACTTTATTAATAAAGTCTGATAACCCTTTAATGGAATCTAGGTGTAACTCTCTAATATGGATGATGCCTAAAGAGGTTAATCTAGGGAGGGCAAGAGCCTCGCATTCATAAATGATATGCTTGGCCGTTTCCTCTTGCATATGACATTTCCTGCAGGTGACTTCTGATTAATTTACTTTTTTTATTCAGAAACTTTCATCTAGATTTATATCCTTTGTTTTCATTAGATTTATTCTTCAGAAAACTAATTTGAAATATGCGATATGCTGATCTTTATTTTTTAGTTTTGAATAATAAATCATTAATATACTAAATGTATCCTTTTACATTAAGATTAACCAAACAGGCAAATTTTGTATAGAAGAAAGTCTAGTGAAGTAGATATTTTCCAACCAGAATTTCTCTGTATAAAATTACTCGATTTTCACTAATATCTAATTATTAATCATTCGATTTTCCCTTATATCTAATAAAAGATCATTTTAAGTATTTTTCAGATGGTAATAACTATTCACTGTATCCTAAAATCTCAATTCTTTCGATCTGTCTAACGTAAATGTGAGATTTTAACAGATCCATAATGCATATTTTCAAAAGAATATTTTCTGAAGCGTATGAGCTAGAGAACTATATTTTCTAAACTAAAACTTTTAATATGCCTTTCAAATATCAATAATATTCTCTTATCTTTTTGCAGAACAAGTTAGTGTTTAATCGTTTCATATAAACTGAATTCATTATAAATCTGATAAATTTAAAAACAGTATAAATTTCTTGAAAAGTATTTTTCCATCAGTATTATTCTTTACGTCATATAAAACAAAGTTTATATTTAATGTCATCCTAAATTTTAAAAAATAAGTTATAAAATTAAATGATTTTCATAGAAGGATAGAAAAATATCAAAAATACCGAAGAGTCTTCTTTTTTATTTGAGAAAATTTAATATCACATGGCATACTTGAAAATAGTATTTTTTTTTAATATTAACATTGTTATGAAACAAACTAATGACTCCAAATTTTGAAAACAAACACATTTAATTAACAAAGGAACAAAATTACAAAGGAGTCATGTCTGGGTTCGCTAACATCTCTCTCACGCCTGCGTAGCGCACATAAGTGTAAGTATCAATTCTACAAAGAAAGAAAAAAAAACGCAGTTTCATCAGACTGTCCCTGGCACCCACCGTCTCCCTGCTCACCCTCCCCATCAGAGCCTCTTCAAATCTCAAGTGCTGACGATGAGACATTACAACATATTAAAATATAATATTATTTATACTTTGTATCACAATTGTTATATTTTACATTCAATATTAAATTTCTTTAAAGAAGAATAAATCAATCATTAAGTAGAGTTGCTGGCCGCTAACTGACCCAATTTTCGTGACCTGGTAGATGTGCCTCTCAGTTGGTTAAATTGCAATTTCACGTCACTCACTGCAACCGAAGGAGCTACGTCGGCTTGGCTCAGCCTTGTTTGGAGGTTCCTGGGTCCTGGGACCCTCACCCTCTTCTGGAACTGTTGTGGATTTGTAACTATAGCTGAGTTCTGATCTGGCATAATTGGTTGGGTGCTCTAAAGGGGCGTGGTTAATTTTTTGTTACTAACTGTGTTAGCTCTGGGTCGATTTTACTTATTAATATTTAATTATTTCATTAATTTACTGATATTAATTTTATTATTTTATGATAGTTTATTTCTTGGATTTTTTTTAACAAGTGCATTTGTTAGTATTAGTTGTTGGTTAGTTAAAATTTGAACATATATACAGAAGAGCTCTTCTCTGATTGGCTGACGCCATTTCTTATTTGGGAGATTTGAAATTTCCAAGTCTTTTAAAGAATTGGAGATAAAAATATAAAAAATCATGAAAATATTAGTAAATTAGATGTTAGTAAATTAGTTAATTTAGCTATATACAAGTTAATTTCTTTGCTTTTTTTTTTTCTCTACATAAACATATATACACAATTTATTCCTTAAAAATACAATAAAAATCTTTTATAATTCTGGTTTAATCATTGTGGTTAGTATTATTAGTTGCACTTGTTGCATTATTTTGAGCATGAGAGGGATTTGGGCAATATCTGAGTAACGATCTGGGTCTCATTCTGTTTTCGGGTTTAAATGCGTCATAAGACGGAAGTTCAATAATGGTCGAATTGTTAGTTAAGTTCCTTTTTTTGTACAGGTTATTCATAATTTTAGCAAAAAATTCTCTTATCGTGGGTATTTTAAATTCCTCTCTAATTTTCTTATTTCTATAGTACCAAGGACTATTGGTTATATTTCTAATTGTTATATTTTGCAATTTTTCGAGTTTATCTAATTTTGTGTCGTGGGTGTAGCCCCAGAGTGGGCAAGCGTATGAGATTAGGGGTCTGAGATACGCTTTGTAGATGAGCACTTTATTTTCTATGGATAGTTCAGAATTATGTTTAAGTAGTGGATACAGGGATGCTCTGATTCGTTTGAATTTATTAGTTATTGCAGTTAGGTGCTTGTTCCATGTTATTTTTCTGTCAAATGTGACTCCGAGATACTTACAATCTGATGACCATGGTATAATTGAATTATTGAAGAGTATGTTTTCCGTTGGAGGGTATTTTTTTCTGGTGAAAATGATGGCAGTACTTTTTTCTGTGTTTATTGCTATTTTCCATCTGTTGAACCACAGCTCTAACTCTTTTAAGTGAATGTTTAGAGATTTAATGATGTAACTTATAAACGGACTTTCTGCTAGAATGAAAGTGTCGTCCGCAAATAAGTGTAATGAAGTAAGCTTCGAGTGGGGTATGTCATTTATGTATATTAGAAAAAGTCAAACCCAAGTAGCGAGGGTTTCACTCTCAAAAGGGAAAGTGTGTACCTTAGTTAACCTCCTACTCGAATAAATGTCAGTGTCCAGGAGGCAATTCATAATGAAAGCCAGAAAAGATAAAATAAGAAAAATAAATTTTATTTATATCGATCATTTTTATGTTTTAATGAATTAAAAATTAAAATGTGAGGGAATGGGAGCTTGTGTGTTTTATGTTGGCCTCCCTTCCTTCTTTCAAAGATTTAGCAACCGCTAAAGAACAATGCATCAAATATACATTTCTTGCGGAAAATGAAAAGAAATTTTCATTGTTGTTGTTCTCCAATGGCACTTGGAAAGCCAAGCTCGCTTTTGCCTTTGGCAGTGCGAATTAAGTCAATAGAGAGCCTCTTTCGTTTGGATCAGAGAACCACGAAGGTGAAAGTACGACTTTGCTCTTTTTAAGGTGCTTCCTCATTTTGAACCACGGTCAGGTGACGAGGCCACACCTGAGCTGGCACCCTCCTCTCCCCATCGACGCCACACCAGCGGAAGGACTTTGGACGTCACAGATGAACGTGGACACGTCCCCAACCCACGGAGCTCCAGCAACCCAGTGAAGGACCGTGGTCACCCTCCCAACCACTGCCCGCGGCAAATGATGCTTCACTTTGCTGAGTTTACGGGAAGCGGCGTGAAGCTACTGAGCCACTGGAGCTCAATTTTAATTCCAATCCAATTTTGTAGCTGCCATAAGTTATTTTTTGATTTATATATTCGAAAATTTTTAACATAATGGAAAAAAATTTTTTTGAATGAAGTAATGATTAACATAGCAATAAAACTATTCTTCTCAGTAAATATAAAATAATAATATAATTATCGCGTGTATAAGTAACTGGAATATAACTCTTATATGTAAACAAAAACCCAAAGAAAGGTGACTGCTCATTGGGTCCAAAAAAGCCAGTGAAAAGTTGGAAGCGCCATTTTGATGACTTATAAATATGTGCATGAAAATTACAAAAGCCGATCGCCTTTTCACCTTCCGAGTACAGACTTCTGCCCATAGGTTTGGTCTTCTCCAATGTCATTTTTTGCACACGATTGCTAATTACACCGGGACCTTCAATTAAAAGTGGATTCTGAATCCCTACAATTATCCACGCGCAAGGTGGGACTCGAACACACAAATTGTTAAATCGAAGTCTGGATCACTCACTATTCATCTTCCAGATCGGTGACTTTTAACCATAGCATGGTGTAAATTTATATTGAAGTTTTTCCCTTCCTATATCTGATTTGAAATTCTGTATGTGATTTTAGTTGACGCGTGATGAAATTTGTAATAAATTAGTCTTATCCTTGCAAAACTGCAACAATAATAATGTTTGTCTGTGCAGTGAAAATCCCTTCAATGTTTTTGGTTTTCATAAATATTTTTTTCCAATGGCGGGCACACTTGGGTGACGAACCCTATACCACAACAAGGCCAGAAACTGCTACTCATTTGTGGTTACCCAGCGGGCACCTGTGAACCAAGTCACGGAGACGAGTAGCATTACCTGCGCCATACCACCACAAACCCGTTTATAGGGTGGGCCACATTCATACCACAACACAGAAGAAAGATACACAGAACAGAAGGAAAGAAACATCCATGCCCGAACCGGGATTCGAACCCAGGACCCACAGCTGAGGAGTCAGGAATGCTAACCACTCAGCCATCGGTCGGCATTTTTATAAATATTAAATAATGAAAACGTTCCTAGAATACATACCTCATATTTTCATTTTTTATTTAAAGTATTTAGGTTACAATTTTTGGTGCAATCTCTGCTTTTTAAGGGGATTTTCCTTTAAATAGATGCATTTGATCATGTGTTGTCTAATTGATGCTTGTTAAATACACAAAAGATGTACATAAATCTAATATTAACCATTGATTTGTTTTTTTCAGTGGCATTTAGGTTATATTTTTTGGTGCTATCTGTGCTTTCTAAGGGGATTTTCCTTTAAATAGATGCATTTGATCATGTGTTGTCTAATTGATACTTGTTAGATACACAAAAGATGTACATAAATCTAATATTAACCATTGATTTATGTTCTCAAGCATTACATTAAAATACATGATGAGGCAAGAGGATGTCTTATTGCAATAAAGCAAAAATTATTAAGGATATATTTTTATTTATTTTTGGATGCAAAATTTCGTATTTAAAGTTTTAGTTTACATAGTTTTAAGTAACATATTGGGGAAGTGGCGCCCGCCGTTGGTCATACACTGGGTGAACCGAATTCTGCGGTTTTTATGACTCTCTCCAGCTCAGTGGCAGGTAGGTTTCCCTTTGAATGCTTCTTTTCAGATCTTCCAAAGTTTGTGTACGGTCAGTATAGGCACGTGATTTTGTTGTTGTTACTATAACTTATCTCCTGGGTTCACAGCAGAGCTAAACCAGGTCTATAAATTTATTCACTCTCAAAAAGTTCAAAACCATGATTGGTATTCTATATGCTGAGCTGGCAGCCGAA
The DNA here is from genome assembly GCA_037975125.1 of Latrodectus hesperus. Lineage (NCBI taxonomy): Eukaryota > Metazoa > Arthropoda > Arachnida > Araneae > Theridiidae > Latrodectus > Latrodectus hesperus. The sequence continues at coordinate 31,776 of JAJQOW010000616.1, read as the reverse complement.
TGGTTAGCGCTCTTGCCTTCGGTTCAACAGTTCGTGGGTTCGAATCCCACCTTGGGTATGGATGTTTATAGTGGTTCGGAATCCACTTTAAACCGTAGGTCCCGGTCTAATTAGCCCTCGTGTGCAAAAAATGACCGTTGAGCGACAAACAAACTGGTTTTCTGTATAAATATAGTCTGGAAAGTCCCAGACAATCCAAAATGTGATCAGGAGCCACCTTATCTCTGCGACACGTCACACAGATAGGAAAGTTTTTTTTCCCCGTTACTATAACGCTGTGACCTTAAATGTCCACTTTTAAATCTTGCAATGGCTGCCTGATCGCTTCTGGAGGGACAAAAATCCGACTGGTTGACCCCCACCAAAAGAAATGGCGTAGGACTTAATCGGAAGAATTGAAATGAGGCATCCAGAAAAAAAGCCTGTACAATAAATGCATATTATTCCAACGCATGGTGGCGCATGAACCACAGGTCCAACAACTTTATAATCTCTCTGAAACGAGACCACGCCAGCATTTTTCATCTTTAATCAGGAGCGCAGAGCCCCCCCCCGGGGGGCTTCGCTTGCAGAGGGGCGCCGAATCATTTCAAAGATAAACAAAATTTTTCAGAAAATTTCGATCATAGTTTTATCATAACATCAATTTCTTTCGGAGAAATAAACTTTGCCTTTTTAAAATTGTCATGTCCAGAGAAAAATAAAAAAAGCTTCAAGGAAGAATCAGATTTGGGAAAGAGAACAGATTGTTGATGAAAAATGAGGAAGAGCTGTTGCAGGAGCCCGCCAAGAACGAAACTCATATTTCCTTATAAATAATAATTTTGCATTGTTTAATTCCTTTTAAAAATCGTGTTCTTTTAACAATGCTTTCGATTTTCATTTCTTAATCAGTTAGATTATCGCTTTTAATTCTTTTAATCCTTTCCTTTTTAATTTCATGTTTGTGATACTATTCTTCTATACTGTGCTACAAATTTTATAAAAGTGTAAATATCTTAATTTTTTCATTTAAAATTTCTGGAATATTAGGTGGATCAGTTCCATTTTAATGCATATGAGAGGTTTTCATTTTCGTATAAAGTATTTACCAAATTATTTGTGTTCATGTTATATGGTAATTTTTGGATCTATTAACTTAGGGAGATTACAGAAGAATAAGCTCATGAAATACACCTATTTAATATCATGAATACACCAAGATTAACAGTGCTCTTTATGAGTTCTAATTGTTATACAGGTTATACAAGTCAACATGTACAAAAAAAGGGGATATTTCCGCAAGCAGAACTGCTCCTAATATACGCCAAATTCCTTGCCAAATATGATGCCAAGAGTATTAAAATAAAAAATCAACCTAAATTTTGACATACACTTTCATTACAAAATATATTTTGATAAATTTCAGTCCTATAAATAAAATAGTTCAAAAAAACATTGAATTTATATAGCTTAAAATCATGAAAAAGAAAGTGAAAGTGCTTTGTGATCACATAGATATAATTTAAAAACAACAAATGTATAAAAAATGTAAATTTCTGCATAAGAGCCTGAAGTCCATTATTCTTAATCAATGATGGATAGATAACCTACAAACTTCGATATTGATAAAATATTTTACAATTAATATTAGTACCTATGTTGTATTTTAATTATCGAGAAAAACTAATTAAGCAAATAAATACATAGAATTTTTAACTGATCACTTATCACAGTTTATTAAGCATGATATTTGATTCTGATAACATGAAAAAATTAGTATGCATTTAAAGCATTTTGAATTTAGCAGCTTTCAAATATTATACTGCCGTACCGTCAAAATAAAAATATATAGGCTGCACATATTAATTTTTAGACCATAGTTTCCTAAAAGTTATTTAAATGCAGTGATTTCATTAAAAACTTAACACAATAATTTTTAATGGCAAGAAGCACAATAGGAAGATAGATTGGACACCGGATATGCAGCGCATCAGCCGGGGTAAAGGGGGGGGGGGCTCCCGTTGTCCCACCTTTGTCTTCACATGCACGTGAGAAACTTCAACTGTAAACATTTTCCTCATTAAAAGGCGCCTCTTGTCTGATACATGTGTCCAGTAAAAGACTGACCCCCAATGGTGTTTCTTTCCTTCAAACATACATCCACTCCCAGCCTGTTGGACTCCAATATTGATAAAGACAGTGTCCCCATAGTGGGAAAAGTGAGTGATACTAAAACAAGTAACATAGCCGAAGTGAAGTCTACGCTTCTGGCTCCACCGAAATTCATAATTCCGCGTGGAATATTTAGTGAAATCGCTCCAATTACCATGGAACAACCAACTTCAAGAAAACTTCAAGTATTCTCGCAAAAACTGACGCCAATCCCGGATACAGACACACCAGGAAGTCCGATAACGAGAATCGAGTCCAGAAGTTCGAGCCCAGCGATTCAGGATGACCCAGCGGATATGATCTCAAATCTGAATATGGCCCGCCCGGAACACCTAAGGAACATCGGTTTGCCGTTTCCTGACAACAAACCTCTGTTTTATGCGGACGGAGTCAACATTAAAATCATATCTACATATGACCTTTTTGTCCACGCAAAAAACCATGGCTACGAGCCTAGTGTAAGTGTCAACCAATACGCGGAAATACTAAAAATCCTTGACATTCCTGTGGTGAATGCTGACATCTTATTTGTGTGCGAAATGATAACCAAAATATACTGTGCCAAAAGTGAAAAACTTAGTGATGATAATAGCGAACGTTCATATAAAGACATTGCATCATTGACCAGCCTATTGGATAATTTTTTCTACAATGGAGGTAGGTGCAATTTTGCATTAGATCTGGATAATGATAGATATTATTATTCTGATACAATTGGTAACCCAATAGAGTTAAATGGCAATACAGATATCAATACTTTTACTTACCTATTTAATAATAACTGTTTTAAATTTAATATTTGTTATAATCTTTTTCAAAATGTTAATGAAAATTGTTTGAATATAAATTTTAAATATAACGCTCAAAGAAGTATTCAAATGTTTGCAAATTATATGTTTGTACATAAAAGTAGTATTATTGATAATGCAAATAACTACTATGCTATTCCTTCGGAAAATAATAATGTAATTAAATATGTAAATATTCCTGAAACCATTGTTAGCAATAATGTAAGCAATTCTAATACTATCACTGATGATTTTGTCTTGGTGAACAACACCAAAAATAAAAGAACTTTAAACAACAGCCCAAATAAAGAAATACCTACTAAAAGATTTGTAGTAGAACTGACAAACAGATACGAGGCATTAAGCCAGGAAAACAATCCAACAAACGATAATGAAATAATAAATGATGACTCAGAAAATAACCCCAACATAAATTACTCAAAAATACAAAATAAACCCCCACCAATTATGGTTCTTATTAATACCAAATATTCGGACTTTTTGAAAAACCTAAATGATAATCTAAAATTCAAAATTCTAGGGAAACCCTCGGGAGAGTTCCTCAAACTATTTGTAAATGCACCTATAGAGCATAGGACCCTAGCAAAACACCTAGAAGAAAATAATATCAAATTCTATATTATAAATCCTAGGTCGCAAAGACCACTCAAAATTGTTATTAGGGGCCTCCCCATAAACCAATCAATCGAAGAAATTAAAACTATGCTAGAACTTAAAGGGTATATGCCTTTAAGAATTAACCAAATGCGAAAAAATGGAGGGGAAAGGAGGCTCATGCCCCTTTTCCAGATCCATCTCCCAAATTCAAAGGAGAGTGCCAAAATATTCGATGAAAAAGATCTAGGCAATTTCATAGTGCAAATAGAGAAATATAAATCTACTGGGCTGGTCCCCCAATGTCACAATTGCCAATTGTGGCATCACAGCAGCGAAAACTGCTACCTATCACCAAAATGCGTTAAGTGTGCGGGAACGCACAAAACTCTCGACTGCCCACACGGAAAAAACAAAATAGAAAAGCCTGTATGTGCCAATTGCAAGGGAAACCATCCCGCAAACTATCGTGGGTGCCCCATGTTTCCAAAAAATAAACAGATAAATAAAAACAGTGCGCAACCTCCAAGAAATTGGAACACTAATCAAAAAAATAATATTTATAATATCAGAGAAGGGATAAGTTTCGCAAACGCTGTTAGTGGCGCGAGCAGAAACCCCCCTTCAACTATTTCTCCCACAGCCACTCCAAATCAAATCGATCAATGTCAACTTGCTCCGCTCCTCAGCAGCTTGAATGCCACGAACCAAAACTCTCTCAACGGAGGTGCTAACTCCAACATAAACAATAATGCAAACAATTCTAACTTTAATGAAAATAATAGCAGCGAATTTAACTTAATTACCCAAACAATCATGGAACTTACTAAAAATCGAGCATTCATCCAACTCATGACAATAGTATGGGAAATCATTCCCAAACTTAATAAATGCACCAGTTTACACCAAATGTTTTTCACGTTAATAGAGGCGCTAAGACCTATAGTAGCTAACGAAACAAACAAACCATGAATGACACAAATAATGTATTCTTAAAAATCTGTACCTGGAACGCAAATGGTTTATTAAATAAAGTTGATGAACTTAAAGAATTTATAGATGATAACAATCCTGACTTAATATTAATCCAAGAGACCCACCTTAGAAATAAAGACAAAATTAAAATAAAAAATTATGTTGTTATAAGAAACGATAGAAAAAACTCAGACGACAGAATCAGATACTGCCAACCTGGTGGCACGGCCATTATTATTAATGATAAAATTAACCACAACCTACTAGATAATATTGAATTTGACGTAATTGAATCCACAGCAATTAATATTTATATTCAAAACTCAACACCAATAACAATTGCCTCAGTTTACATCCCACCCCAAAAAATATTCCAAATAACCCCATAAGAAACAGCTTTCCAACTAATGACCTAAATAAAATACTATCCCTTAGCAACAAATTAATTATTGGAGGGGATTTTAATGCCCATCACACGCTTTGGAACTGCCATAGGGCAAATAAATTCGGTAAAGAACTTAAAAATTGGGTCGACAACAACAGTATAAAAATTGAAGCCCCCCAAGCCCCAACTCGAATTGGAGGACACAGAAATGCAACAGCATCTACAATAGACTTTTTCCTGATGAAAAACGTATCACATATGTGCTCTGTAAACACCATCCCAGCTATGTCCAGCGATCACAACCCGGTTGTGGTCACCCTAGACCTGGTTCACCCAAACTACAACGCCTCAAATAAATTAATTCCCAACTGGGAAAAATTCAATAGTGAGGTAAATAAAAAAATTAACTACTACATTCCAATAGAAACCCCCAATCAACTGGACACAGCAATCGAAGAATTTGCATACACCATAAATGACAGTTATACCAGCACTTCCAAACTTGTTAATATTAACCACAAAACATCATACTTGGCAAAGGAAATCAAGGATAAAATCAAGGAGAGAAATAGACTGAGGAAAATATGGCAAAAATCCAGACAAATAACAGATAAGATCAACTATAATAATCTAGACAATGAAATTAAAAGTAACATAAAAAGCCACAAGGATCAACAGTGGAGAGATCACATTACTTCCCTATCCCCCGACGACGGCTCATTATGGAAGATTGTGAAAACTATTAGAAAACAAAAACATACCTTTCCACCCATAAATACAGCAAACGGAACAGTATTTTCCGACCAGGAAAAAGCAGACGCAATTGCAGCCAATGTTAAAGAACAATTTACTCCGAACAACATTTCAAGCGTAAAAGAAACTGATGTTGATAATGAAATTAAAAACTTGACACACAATAATACCCCGTACCCAGACCCACCTGAAATCACCCCTGAGGAGATCATCGGTTACATAAACAAACTAAAACCAAACAAAGCCCCCGGCCATGACGGTATCACAAATAAAATGGTCCTCAATCTGCCCCTTTCAGCCATATACCTAATGACGAAAATGTTTAATAAAATGCTGAAATTAAACTACTTCCCAACGCACTTCAAGAGAGCTATAATTGCTCCCATTTTTAAAGGGGAGGGAAAAACCCCAGAGATCCAAAGGCCTACAGGCCAATTAGCCAGTCATATCAAAACTATTCGAATATTGCCTAAAAACAAGACTGGATGAGCACATAGCAATAAACAATTTAATTAATAATGACCAGTTTGGGTTTAGAGCAAAACATGCGACCACACATCAGCTCCTTAGAGCAACTGAACTAATAACCGAAAACATACAAAACAGGAAGGCCACGGCTGCTCTGTTTCTAGATGTAGCCATGGCATTTGATAAAGTGTGAATTGATGGATTAATTTATAAACTCAGCAAATTAAACTTCCCCTTAAATTATGTCAAACTGCTAAATTCTTACCTAAATGGTAGATACTTCCAAATAAAAATCAATAACTCACTTTCTACAATGCAACATATAAAAAGTGGAGTCCCCCAGGGCTCTATTTTAGGCCCTACCCTATTTAATATTTATATTTCTGACCTCCCCAATAGTAACAATATACAAAGATTTATTTTCGCGGATGATACCGCAATAATGTCCAGCGGCAATAATAATGATGAAGCAACGCAACCGTTGCGAAATTACATCCCTCATATTGAAAAATGGTTATTAGATTGGAAGATTAAAATAAACACAGACAAATGTGTCGCAGTGCTTTTCGGAATAAAAAGGAGAAAACCCACCGAATTAACCCTGCAAAACAAAAACATCCCCTGGTCGAACAAGGTCAAATACCTTGGAGTTATTTTGGATAGCAAAATGACTTGGTTAGCTCACGTACAAGAAATAATCAAAAAAATTAAACAAGCTCAAGCCCTCATCTACCCCCTCATCGACAGGAAATCCCAAATGAGCACACAAAATAAGTTACTCATATATAAGGCAATTATAAGACCAATTGCAACATACGCAGCACCCGTGTGGGGTTATGCAGCTAAAAGATACATGTGCCGTATTCAATCACTGGAAAACAGAATAATCAGAATGATTACCAACTCCCCAATCTACTTTAGGAATAGAAATATTTTCGAGGAGTTCAATATTGAAACCTTTTCAGAGCACATAATCAACCTTGCAGAAAAATTCTACGCCAACCTAACTAATGTACAAAACCCCCTTATCCAAAATCAACCATCCTACAATGTAAACGATCCAATAAATAGAAGAAGACCTCAAGCCATTTTAAGAATCCCTGATACTTAACTTCCCCCCAACAATCCCTCAGAACTTCTCCGTTGCCCTTCTCCAACCCAGCCCTGTTTGACACTGATTGATTGGGAGAAAGAGCGCTCTGCCGACTCCCCAAGCTAACCAGGAGAAACAGAAACTTTCTCATATTACCTTTTTCTTTTCTAAAAATTTGTTAAAAGATGAACAAAACCCAATTGGGAACTGTTAATTTAATATACTTACATATTAATAAAAAAAAAAAAAAAAAAAAATCAAGCTAGTGAAATAAAAATATAATAACTGTATGCCATCTATCTCTATGTAGTAATGAATGATATATCTATGTTATCCAGACTAAATGTAAATTGCACCTGATCATTGTATGTGTATACAACAATACAAACCGATAATTAATTGTTAAAAAATAATATTATACTTATGTTTAATACATGACGAACATTGTAAATACCTGTACTTAAGTATAAATAACAACTACTGTAACCAAGGAAAAATCTCTGTAAATTCAAAGCTATGTAACCAAGACAAACTTCACTGTGATTCAAATGACTATGTAAAATTTGTGCTAATGTTCCTTTCTAGATGCTGGACCCACTTTTCTTCGATCTCTCTCTCAGGTAAAAATATCTTTGTTAAATCGCGATTGCAAAATCAGGGAAAACAAAAACATAGTGAGATTATATGAGTAATTGTTATATATTTGGTAAATAACTTACTGCCATGGCCATATGATGAAAATACTGGTTTGACCCGCACCAAGCTGTTCGATTCCCCCCATCCCCCTACTTAAACCTAAACTTAAATTCTAAATTAAAATTAATTAACTAATAAATTATTAAAATATCCAAGATAAATCAAAAGATAACTTTAATTTTAAATTCTTCGTGTTTATATTATCTTAACTACTATTAAGACTAACATGAAAGATATTCAAAAATAATTCAAAATTAAATTGGAGGTGCGTGCAATGGCACAGGAACTCCGCCGCAAAGGCAAACCCCTCGTCCTTTCCTTCAAACATCCGGTGTTATATGGTTCTCCTTCTGGCAGTGAAAATGCCGCACCATTTCTCAGAACACATCTCTGTGGCACAGAAATTTCTTTCCTCTTTCCAGGGTTCGAATTTCGCCCCATAAGATTTCCTTCGAACAACTGAAGGGGATTTAATTGCTGGCTTTTAGGGCCCAAAAGTCGTAAAATTTGAAATAACTAATGCGAAAAATGTTGGCAAAAAAAAAAGTGCATTGGCTTTTCTTTAACAAAATTTGACTTTATTTCGACAAATATTTTTCATTATGTTTGATTTTTTTTTTTTTTTTTAACGAAATGAACTTTTTTGTTTTGACTCCATAATTTGAGGAGTTAACTTATGAATAAATCAGAAAACTAATAAATTATTCAAAAATAAAACTTTGCAAATAACAGTGCTGATTTTCAATGATAAATGTGAATTAAATGATATTTTCTTAATAACAATACAGGTATTGATTCACCAAAGTCATTTAATTTTGTTGGGACATAATGCTAATGCAAGTAACAAACACTTTTTTTTAAATTTACAAAGAATTCAAGTATTGCTGCATGAATAAAATACTGAGTAATAAATTTTATTTGTTTTATAAAAACTTTAAACTTCAGCGTTTTGAAAAATTATTTAACGGGCTATTTTTAATTTCTTATAAGAGATTAAATCATTTTATTCAACAAGCAGTATTTCGTTAATGTGTTTAATTTCATTTTATGATGAAAAAATAAGAAAATTTTAAATTAATTTTGAATTTAACAATGTAATAAAAAATTGTTCGCAAAAAGAAAATTACATATAAATGAAATATTATTAATGGAAACTTCTAATAATTTAAATGTGTTAATAATAACACAGAAAAGTCAAATTTTACTCTTAGTTATCAAGAAGCGATATAGAAAGATCAGTTTCAGATGTTATTGAGACTTTATGAAATTATATTATCCATTGTCCCAAAATAAAAGTAACCCCGTATATTTTTATTTCAGGCTTTGTAGTAGCCTTTAGTCTAGTGTCACGTTATACTCATGAGAAAATTTCTGCTGAAACGTGTTTCCTATTAGCGGTTCACTTTGTCCAAAATATTGTGTCCAGTACCAGACTGACCTTCGAAAAAAGAGGGAATTTTTCGTAAAATAGCACTACGGTATGCAGCGTAGGGAATTGTCTTCCTGGAATCGAAATGGAGGGGTTGGAGGACTAACTTCCTCCAAATTCCAGGGAAAGACATAAACTTTCCTGCCCTCCCCTTTTTATTGTTCACACGGAAGTACTCGTATTTCGTTTCTTCCCAAACATCGCTTCTTCAGAAACTCTGTAGTTTTGACGTCTACAATATTGTCGTAAGTTGCATTTTCTGTCTACTATGTATTTCGATTTAAATATTTATTTCATATTTTTGCTTGTATAAATATTTACTAATCTATGCTGGCAGAATTTTGAAAATTAAATATAAAATTACTCATTAGTTAATAATATTCATTTCAAAGTAATTTATTTAATGTTTATATAAATGTTTTTGTTTGGGGAAATAATTTTTATTTGACTCGTAATTCTGTTGGCTTTACCTTATATTGAAAAATTCTTTTTTCAAACGGTAGAAGTTAAATATCTATACAGGTTTTTTTTCCTCTTTTTAAATGTTTTTTCCCCTTTTTGTATACTTAAATATACAGAATGTATTTCTTAATTAATTGGTTCTATTTATGTAAAAACAAATATTTGAATTTGAAAAATTCGATCAACAAATTTATAAAGAAGTTGTACATATTTCTCATTCTACATTGTAAAAATTTAAAAATAAGATCGTCTTTAAATGATATAAATTTATTGAAAGAAAAAAAATCATGCCCATTACATGAAAGCTTTTCCAAAATGATTCTGAATACAAATAAATTTTTATTTTAATATAAATTAATCTTATTTTAATAATAAAATATATTTTAATACCTTAAAAAAGAACAATGTTTTTAAATGCCTTTAAAAATACGAAGAACATTTTCATAGCTATGTTAACTGATTGAGAAATTTTTTTTAAAATAAAATTAGGCGATGTAACAATTAAAATATATTTTTTATCTCAGCACTTTGTAATTCTTGACACTAATTTGAATGAATGAAAAACCTGAAAGAACAATAGAGTGCATTAGTTTTGAGGAAAAAAAATGTTAAAATTTGCAAAGATTTATTTTAAGAAATTTGCTAAATAATTTTGTTGTCTGTATTAGTGTTCTGTTGCTTATATGAAATTAATTAAATTATGCCATAGCATTATCAATGTAATCTTAAGTGGAATCAGATGAAAACTTATTAACAAAGGTCGTATAATATTAAAATATGGTGTTTTGAAATGTGTTTTATGGTGTAAAAATGAAATACTATAAATTATAAATATTGCGTTTTGCAATTTTAATTTTTTACAATAAAAATAATTTTGGTTTACATTAATGGTCCAAATGATGCGATTCAAAAAGCTATTTTAAATGCAAAATTTCGAATAAAGTTATGTTGTTTTTCACTGGAATTTTTCTGAAATAAAATTTTCAGTTTAATCTGGGGTAAATGAAATGTTTAAATAGAGATTATTGCGAAAAATCAGGTGAGTTTATCCTAGATTTGGGGTGTAAAGTTTTATACAATTATTTTTTTGCAATAAATAGCTAAGGTCTGTAAAGTTAATAATATTATAGAATTTTTGAAAATTTGTTAAGATAAGTTATAGCATACGTTCAACACCTAATGATCAACAATTTGTAGAATCTTTCGTAAATAAGATATGCACAATTAATAGGGAATAAAAGTGCTTAATTGCTTCAATTGGTTAAAAAAATGAAAAAATTCATTAAAATTTTTTAAGACATTTTTATGGAAATATTGTTGTCGTGTGCCAGCTAGGCTGGCAATATGGGGTGCGCTGCTCCACTTTTCGACTGAACCCTATTTTGGTGTGGAGTCCATATTCCTCAGTACACACATGCCATAGGGACCCGTTTATAGGGTAGGCAACCATTCACTCCACATTCATACACATAAAGGACAAAGACAGGATACATAGAGAGAGAAAGTACATCCATGCCCGGACCGGGATTCGAACCCAGGACCTCCCTATCCGTAGTCAGGGAATCTGACCACTAGACAGGGCGGGCGGCTTTGAAAATATTAAATCATTGAAATCAATTTTTTTTCTTAAAAGTTAAAATGTAATTGATAAATAAACATCCCGACTTCAAAATTGTAATATCCAGATCATGGCCTCCAGTACCCATACCTATTTTCCTAACCTAGGGCCCTAGCATGCGAAGCATATGCCCCGGTTAGCTGGTCATCCCAAAGCTAAGCGGAGCTGGTAGCCGAATGGTTAGCGCTCTTGCCTTCAGTTCAACAGTTCGTAGGTTCGAATCCTACATTGGGCATGGATGCTTGTGTGGTTCGGAATCCACTTTAAACCGTATTTCCCGGTCTAATTAGCCCCCGTGTGCAAAAAATGACCATTGAGTGACAAAAAAACCAAACCATCCCAAAGCTAAATTTCCGGTGTTTAGTTCCCAAGCATGATTGGTACTCAGTTAATCGACCCACTAAAAGGTTGAGTTTACCCAGCCTGAGAATCGAACCTCGGACCTGTGCCTTGGGAGCACTAAGTCACCGTGCTTAGCAAATGTAAAAGTTTGGGTGAATTTTGTCATACAGATTTCCATGTAACAGAAGTCTATAGAATTGTGGGACTGAAAGAAGTTACTCAGCAGTAGAAAAGAAATTAAACCAAAAACTCTATTAGAACTTCCAACATGCTTTATCTCAAACGGTGAAGATAGAAGCCGTTCAAATACTTTTTACTATTTCTGCATCAGTTGCAAGCTGTGAACGTTCATCCAGCAAAATAAAATAAATTTTGACTTTGTTATGAAACAAACTAATGACTCCAAATTTTGAAAACAAACACATTTAACTAACAAAGAAACAAAATTACAAAGGAGTCATATCTGGGTTCTCTAACATCTCTCTCACGCCAGCGTAAGAGTAAGTATCAATATCACAAAGAAAAAACGCATCTTCTTCAGACTGTCCCTGGCACCCACCGTCTCCCTGCTCACCCTCCCCATCAGAGGCTCTTCAAATCTCAAGTGCTGACGATGAGACATTACAACTTCTTTATTATACACCACGAGTGAAAACCGTCTTTGTGATTTAACGATTTTAAGTATAGACAAAGAAAAATTTAAAAGGATCCACTTTGATAAAGCGATTAATCTGTTCGCTTCAGCAAAGGCAAGAAAAATGTGAATAGTGTAGTATATTAGAGATTGCAAATAATTACATCTGCTTATATCTATGATATATGTAACGAATTATTTCATGTTTAATAATTTTTATGTTTTTTAAAGTTTATATAAAGTTAATATCTTTTTATAATTAATTCTGAGTCACGTAATTCCGATTATTTAATGACACTTTTCCCAATCCAATAAAAGTGTTTTTTTTTTCCAATTAGAATTGAATTTTGTTTAAATTTAAAGCTGAGCTTGAGACTTTAAATGAATACATTTTCGATTATTTTATAGTAATTACAACATTCTGTTATTATTAATATTGTATTCTTATCACAATTATACAGTATTTATTATAATGTATTATACATCGTTATATTATTATATATCTCATATTACTTAATACATTTTATTCCCATATTTATATTCTATTACTATTTTTTTCAAGGGGTCGCCAAAAAAAAGATCTCGTAACCGAGCGCCAATTATTTGCACTAAGCCACTGTGTGTAATACTTTTCATCTTACTGCAATTCGAAATAAGGAAATTATCTTGCCGCACTGTAAATAATCATTTTAAATTAGTGTATATTTTTTTGAATTTTGAACTTTCGTTTGGATTCAAATCGTTAAACTGCATGCTGTATGGATTTCTCATTCCTTTTGCGAATTTTGTTTATGTGTTATCTTCAAATAAAAGACAAAGGAATAATAACATTCACAGGGAACAAATATTTCAGGAATGTTAATCCAATTTGTAATACTTGTCTGAATTGAATTTGATATTTTATTCATATATTTACTTTTAAATCATCGTTTTAATTAAAAAACTCACAAGAAAAGTATCACATAAATATAAGTAAATAACCAAACGCGAAATGTTTGGAATAAATTTTACATCTTTTAAATTTGGAACTTATGCAATTATATCTCCCATTTAAAGGCGACAAGATCAAGATATTTAAAAATACCTTTCAAATAGCTGAGGAAATCGATTCTTGGGAAATATTTTGAAGCACTTTCCGAATTTGAATATTTGCGCCAAAATAGATGTGTTAAAATCAAGAGTGGGGCCTTTGTGATCCCGTACGTATCACATGATTTTTCAGTTCCCATGTTTATGATTTTATTGAGAAACACATTCTATTTTAATTTGTTGAGAGGCTAAGCTCTACTTAACACACAAAAAAGATCATTTGCTTATTCCCAAAGTGAAGATTGTCTTTAATTCTTAAATTAAAGACTCTATTTTTCTTGAAGGGAATTCACTTCTTCAGATACGAATGATGATACCGCCATGTTTGAACTCAAAAGTGCGGATTATGTAATAGGTTATATTGTTTTTAAAGTTTGCTTAGAAATATATCAAGAAACAATGTCGAGATGCCTGATCAATCCAAATAGAGAGGTAGACTTTCCATTCCTACAAAAAGCATTGATAGAAATTATAAGCGAAATATCCGGAATTTTCCGTAAATTTTGTATCGAAATATTTTATAAAGCTAGAAAAGTTATTCCAAAGTTAATAAATAAACTAAATTATTTTCTTTTTTTATTTGAAGAGAGATAAGAAATTCGGCATTTTTGTCTATTTGAAAATATTTTTACAAGTGAAGTACTTAGAGAGAAACGCAACTGTTTTGCTTTCTCATGAGGCCCATTAAAAAAGAATCAAATCTCGTAAAATCAAAGTTAATTAAAATTATATCAAGAAAAATAAAAAAAGTATATTTTTATTTGAACATTGTGATATTAAGTTTTGATCATTATCTATATACTTTTCTGCTGAACAGTAAATAGAATATTTCTTCCCAAAATCTCGGAGCAGAGCTTTTTCTCTCTCATTGCTTGACTAAGCTCACAACGGATATTTCCGGTGTCAAATTAGAAGCATTTGAGCCAGCCTTACTTTTTCCAGGAAGGAATACCCTGAGGCGAGAGGGGACAAACAAACTGACCACATATGGCAGAGAAAATCTGCGTCAAAACATGCTGAAGGAAATTGGGATGCAGGGGGGGTTATATTGTCCATTTTACCCCTATTGCGAAGTGGTCTTCTCATTCCCCACTTAAAATTCGCCCCTCCATTGAGATAGGAACTATTTTTTCTTTGTAAACAGGTGCTTTGGCGTGGCTTATGAGTATAAGTTCACCAATCAGATCTTTCAATCTTTGTAAGAAGGACTGCCCCCAAACAGCTGCGCTAGATGGCGCTGAAGCTCATTTCTAGATTTATTTTGAGATTAAATGCAGTGTTGTAAAGGAGAAAAACTTTAAAATTTTAAATATTCCCGGGAATTTTGAATATTTAAGGTAATTTTGATTTTTAAATTTTGGTTTTAATTTTTAAGGTAATTTAGACATTTTTGAAGTTTTATAAGATATTTTTTAAAATAAAAATCTACTTTTTATTATTTCTTCTGCTAATTATGGTAACAGAAAGTTTTCCAGGAAAAGAAAACAATGTTGAGTTAATTATCAATTTAGATTAATTTCAATAATTATTGTTGAGGAAATGTTTTCTTTTTTTCTTAGTAGGAATTTATGAATGCATGACAAAAAACATAGAAATGTCAATGCTTAGTCTGACAATCCCGAGAAATATATCTTGTATTATATATCTAATTTTAATTCATTAATTTTATTATTTTAACAAACATTTTTGCTTAACTCAGAAACTAATTAACTTTAGTATGAGAAGACAGAAGATTTTTTGTTGCATATTTACGTAATTTATTTCACTTCTTTTCGTATTAAAGGCAAGATAATCCATTAAACGGAATAGGATTGCTTGAGTTTTTATTCCCTCAAAATTCCCAGGTAATTTTCCTGGCTCAAAATTTTCCCGGGAATTTCACATCTCTTCTTAAATGCTATGTCTAGTGGGGCGCTTTTGGATACCGAGCTGCGTTCTCGAGAAGATTTTCCACTCACGCCCTTTCATTGTCAATTTCTTACTTTTACATAGCTGCCAACTCTGCTGATTTTATCGGGATTTTTCCTCATTTCTCCCGATTTACTCTGATAGGGTGTAAAAATCTGAATTTTTGCGATTTCAGTGAAATTCTTCAAAACAGCCGAAATTTTGCCGGAAAAAATAATCTATTGAATTGTTGATCAATTTTAACTAATCCAAATTCTAATGCAGAATGTAAACAGGTGTTCAGTCATATAATAGAAATAAAAATTGAATTCAGATTTTCAATCACACTTTCTGCTGAAAAAATCAGAAAATATAATTACAGCTAAATATTCTCAAAATGAGAAAAAAAAATGTTTTGAACTGCAGTTCACCAATTTATTTCTAAAAAATTCAATCAGCAATATATCAAAAAGTAAAATACCATGAGTTATTCGAATTTGAAATGCATTGTGTTTTTTTATCGACAAAATATTTTATAATTTCTATATTCCTATAGAGATATTTGTCATTGAAATAAATTTATTTAGCATTGTATTTTATGCTTTTTATGTGATTTTAGAAGTTTAATAGTCACAAGTTGCATTAGCAGAGATGCCATTTGTTACGATTTTTCCGTATTTAATACGACTATCTACTCTTCGTTACGGAGTTACGATGATCTTAACGAAATAACGGAAAATAGTTTTTTCTCTCTCGATCTCTAATAATAATAATCCTTTTTTGCCACGTACGATTATATTATTATTGTATTATAGCGATTAAAATGTGTGAAGGTTACCAATAAATTACTAATTGAGTGTTGAAATTGGATTAAGAAAAATATGAATTATATTTTAGACTCAAAATTGTGTTATCAGAGAGAATTTTCTCAAACAGAAATCAGTATGGCTAACACAGGGGTGTTTGTGCTCCGGGGAAACCCCGGAATTCCGGGGATTTTGAACTTCAATACCCGGGAAAAGGAAATAGGAATAATAATGAATTATTTATTTTGATCTGGGTAATTTTGTTTGCTTTGAAAGCAGAAAACACAATAATTAGGTCATTCAATACTTCCTAATTGTAATTTTTCATTTCTCCCCCCCCCCTTCTCGAAACTCCAAAATGTCGGTAGTAAGTCCGTAATAGTTTCCCGGGATTTTTCGGGGTCCCACAAACACCCCTGCTAACACAAAATTTGTGATTGATTGTAATTTATTTTTATTTATCATGTCATTTATTTATTTTCAGTTAACAGATCAGTATGCTATGTTAGTTTTAAATAAAAAGAATTTTTCTTTTCAATATCTGATTTCTTTTTCCTGTAATTATATAAAAATCTGTGCTGTAAAGATCTCTGAGGTAAGGCAGTAAGAATGGTTTACTTTCTTAATTATTTCTTTTTATATTTATTATGATTAGATGATCATTTTACTTTTATTTTTTAAAATAGGTTACCTTAAAAGTATTAATTTTATGCACATAAGTGTATTAATGTAAACCACGTGTTACTGAAAAAGTTACTGAAATTTTTTGAAAAGGTTACTGAAAGTACTGAAAATATGTCCGATTAGTATTGATTGGGAAGCCCGGTGGCTTAGTGGCAGCGTTTCACGCTCCCATGACACAGGTCCGAGGTTCGATCCTCGGGCTGGGCAAGGTTGACACAGCCTCTCATCCCTTCAGTGGGTCGATTAACTGAGTACCAAGCATGCTTGGGAACTAAACACTGGGGGTTTTACGTTAGGCTGACCACCTAACTGGGACATATGCTTCGCACCCAGGGCCCTCGGTCATGAAAACAGTTATGGGCACTGTAGGCCTTGGCCCACATGGGTTGTCGTGCCATGGAGTTTTAGTACTGAATTTGATGCTCAGAGGTTGGCATCTCTGCATTAGTAAAAGTTGCCCTATGAAATAAATATTGTGACATAAATGTTGAGGTTTAATTTTTTTACATGTAACATATTCTTTTATTTTCCATAGTTCCCTTACGAGGTTGAACTTTATTTTAGTAAAATATCAAAATTAATTAAGAAGATATGCTTAACATCAGAATGTATAATCTAAAGAGCAAAATTGTCTTTTTGGGGTAATAACGTTTTAAATATTGTTTCAAGAAAAAATGTCGCAACTTGGCCTCCTGATTTTCCCCCCTCAAAATCAGGCGGCACTGTAGTAGAATCTACTGATTTCCACGGTTGGCAGGCATGCTTTAATCTTGTTCGTTATAGTCTGACAAATTGCTTGTGTAAAATGGCCTTACTGACACCTGTCATATTTCTCTGCCCTGATTGCCATGACATGTACCGAAATTGATGCATGCTTCTTGTATCTTTCAGTGGATATATCATGGATTGTCAATATGGTTGCGGCAGAAAATGCCTTCAAAAACTGGATGCTTGCTTACCATGCTACAGAATGGTGCATGGGAATACAATTGCAAATAAGGTCCTGCGGTTGATAAAAAATAAGCAGTGCTCGGAAAGTAAGTTCAAAACATTTTATCTTAAACTTATCATAAGTACTGTTTCCAATCTTTGTACATTTCACTGTTGGTAGCATCAGTAAAAATTTCATCGAGATTCTTAGTTTCGAAAATTGTTCACACTTTTCTCAGAAGAGGGAAGAAAACGCTCCGATATGAAAAAATATTTATATTAATATGTTCAAAATTAACATTACAATATTTTAGGAGCATATTATCCATAGGTGGCACTAATGAAGTGCGACACATTATACATGACGTTCACCATAGATACCGTATTTATGCGAATCGAATGCGTATCCGCATTTTAAAACTTTAAATAATAAGAAAAGTTTGTCAGCAAATGTAATGCGCCTCAATGATATGAGGAATTGATTGAATCTTATTTTATACAACAATGGATTTGAATATAATCTATCCATCAGTGGTATGGTAATTTTATTTAAATTTTTAGATACCATATTTTGTACAGCAATTGACTTATACATAAAGTAGCAGAACATAGAATTAACCTATTAGTGGGCTATTGTTATGTGAAACAATCATTGTTAATTACCACTACCGTATATACGGAATATAAGATATATGATTACAAAATATAAGATATATGAACATGAAATAACTCGTAACATTTCTATCTATCTAACAGTTTCTACGATCAGTGATGAATAGTAAACGTCTTTATTCACTAATGTTTTCATCACTGGAATCTTCGCAGCTCTTTTCGTCAGAAGCAGATTCATTTCATCTTTCCTCATCATCATCTCTTTTAGGAAGAATCGCTTAAGAAGGTCTTGCTCACGTGACAGTCCTATGGTAATCAAATATTCCTATGGAATCTTGTATGTCCTTTTTGTCGGGAATCAATCTATCTGAGGAAGAATATGACCAACATAGAAACAATGCACTTCATCATGGGTCCCATGATGCCTAATTATAATTCTGTCGAAAGATGTTTCAAAATGTTATGCGCCATGAGGAATTGAAACCACAAGTTCACTGGATGCATTGAACATACTGATGAGCAGATCAAATGATTAAGAAAGAGAGTTGCTACACTCAGGGGTGTTTGTGCTCCGGAGAAACCCCGGAATTCCAGGGAATTTTGAACTTCGATACCCGGAAATTCCGGGCATCGTCGTTCAAAAGGAAATAGGAATAATAATGATCTGGGTAATTTTGTTTGCTTTTAAAGCAGAAAACGTAATAATTAGGTCATTCAATACTTCATAATTGTAATTTTTCATTTCTCCCCCCTTCTGCCGAGCTGGCAGCCGAATGGTTAGCGCTCTTGCCTTCGGTTCAACAGTTCGTGGGTTCGAATCCCACCTTGGGCATGGATGTTTGTAGTGGTTCGGATTCCACTTTAAGCCGTAAGTCCCGGTCTAATTAGCCCTCGTGTGCAAAAAATGACCGTTGAGCGACAAACCAAACCAAACCAAACTCCCCCCGTTCTTGAAACTCCAAAATGTCGATAGTAAGTCCGTAATGGTTTCCGGGGATTTTTGGGTGTCCCACAAACATCCCTGTACGCTTACAAGGCGGTGCACATTATGTTGTGCAAATGAAAAAGTGATGCCATTGCTATTTGCATCAAATAATCCATGAATAAACGGCGGTTCAACTAAAACAAAATATATTGGCTCGGTTCCGGTTTTCGTTCCTTCAAAAATAAAGGTTTTTGGTGCAATTCCGACTGAATAATTTTATGTAAATCTCTATTTGTACTAAAAATATCATTCTGACATTAAAAAAATGTAATTCCATCAAAATTTGATCGTTTTTATTCTTTTTTTTAATTGATACGCTGTGTGAACTGTTACAGTTAACCAGCATGTTCGATAAAAACGGTAAATTAGAATACGGTGAGAATAGTTATCGTGATCCCATTATCAAAATCGCATTCGACGTTCAGGATTAAATCGATTATGAGTATCGTCCTCTCTTGACGCTAACGTGTTGTTCCCGGCTTTGCAGTAATTGTATAAAATATGTTTATTTACTCAATTAGCGCTCGAAAATTGCCTCTAATTATTAATATGTCATTCAGCGTGACTTCACTGAGATTACTGCTGTTGTCTCGGTGATTAAATTCCAAACCTGAAAAATGCTCTTTCATCGTTAACTTGTGCAAATGGAACTTCCAAAAACACCATCGCTATCTTAGTCAAGTGCGGACAGGTAACTTTAATCCCGTCCCAGAAAACTAAAATATTATTCATATCGAGTCTTAGTTTATTTTCAGAATTATTTAAAATAGAGCTCTAGCGGGTCAGTAGTTCACGCCGCTTCCCGTAAGCTCAGCAAAGTGAAGCATCATTTCCCGCGGGCAGTGGTTGGGAGGGTGACCAAGGTGTACTCTCCTTCACTGGGTTGCTGGAGCTCCGTGGGTTGGGGACGTGTCCGCGTTCATCTGTGACGTCCTAAGTCCTTCCACGTGGATGTGGAGAGGAGGGTGCCAGCTCAGGTGTGGCCTCGTCACCTGACCGTGGTTCAAAATGACGAAGCACCTTAAAAAGAGCAAAGTCGTACTCTCACCTTCGTGTTGCTCTGATCCAAACGAAAGACGCTTTCTATTGACTTAATTCGCACTGCCAAAGGCATAGCGAGCTTGGTTTGACCAAGTGTCATAAGCAACATTTAATATAAATTCAATGTCAGTGTAGAAATAGGGGATTCATATGTTTTTATTGCCAATTATTTACTTTGTTACGAAGTTTTTGAATCATAATTTTCATCGCTTCAGTGGAAGATTGTTACCTCATATACACGATTGAAATTTATTTTTTCCAAAAATTGTAATTTTGTTCCAAATGTTCTTTAAATGTTACAAAGCCTGTATTTATTGTGACGGGAAAAGTGAATTAAAAAATTTCATGACGGGGATTCAAATAAATTGCTCCTAACTAAACATTTTATTAATAATGTTGCTCTGTTAGATAGCTGAGTATATAAAGTATCTTCTGAGAAACTTACAAAATTTCGTAATTTTATTTTGCAATGGGTCCGACAAAAATGCCTAACGTTCATTTTTCATTGTGTCGCTTAATAGTTGTTACTGTTAGAGAGAGAGAAGACTGGGTATAAAAAATGTATTTTTGTTGTCCTCAAAATAATTGAAATTCCTTCCTGCTGAAGTCTGCTGGAATGCAAACGGACGCAACTGAGTTTGGCGTTCAATAAAACAATAAAGAGCGGTTGAGGGTGAAACTTGTGATTTTTAATTTATTCTGTCCTTGACAATCTACTTTCCGACTGAGCCTTTTCCCTTCTTTTGACGAATTAGACTTAGGCGTACATCACAATAGGGTGTGGATACTTCTTGCTGAAAAATTGTTTTGTCTGTTTAGATAGACAAAACAATTTATCAGTTATTATTTAGTTATACAAACATCTCGAGCGAAAAATATACTTTTTCTTTAAAAAGATCATCTATGACACATTCAACTAAATAAATCTGCCTTCTGAAAATCAAAATGCCTTTTTTTCTAATAGTTGAAACTGGGTGACTCAACATTTGTCACAACAAAGCCGGAAACTGCTACCCATTTATCGTTATCCGGCGGGCACCTGTGAACCAAGTCACGGAGGCGAGTAGCATTACAAACCATGGGGCATTCATTCCTCATAGAAGAAACAAGGACAAGGAAACAGAGAGAAAGGAACATCCATGCCCGAACCGGGATTCGAACACGGGACAAACAGAATTGTTGTCAGGAACGATTACCACTTTCTTAGTGACCATCTCAAGAAGCAATGTGCATGCAACAATAGTTATGATGGATGCTAAACCAGAAAATATGAATAAGTTGGTTACACAATACAAAATAACAAAATTTATCGAACTAAAATAAACCAATATTTTATTTTCGGTTCAGTTCCCGTTTTCATTCCAACCTAAATAATGGTTTTTTTTTTTTTTTTTTTTTTTCAGATTATCAGCTTTCGATTCAGTTCCGATTCGAATCCGTGGATAGATTTAAAAAAAATTAACTGGATGTGGTGTATTGTAAAACGGTGAAATATTGCCATTAATTTTCTCTAATTATTGAAAGCTGAAAAGTTAAATTGATTTGTTAGCTACAGAACAAATGGTATTATGGACATGCACGCTGTCCTTGATGAAAATTGTTTTGGACTCTGAAAATGTACTTCCTGAAAAGAAATTAATGTGCATTGTTCAAATATTGTAATATTAGTGACATAACTGAAATATATTACGTATTATTAACAAATATTTTTAATGATCCATTCCTATTTTCTTGTTTTAAAATTTAAATAGCTTCATGTCTAGGAAAATTATCTTTTATGTGGGGCTGCTAGATAATTATTCTCTCACATGGAAATTAAAAAAAAAATTCTTTTACTCAAAAACACTCGTCTTTCTTCTGCTAAACTGAAAGCTGTAAAGAAAACCTTTCACAATGTTAAAATACATTTTTCTTTGGTTATATTTTAACGACTTAGCTGTAAACCGGGTATTGATACATTGCTATAAAATTGTGAAAAAGAATTATTCTTTATGTACTTGAATATTTTACAGTATATGATTGCATTTGTACAATCAATGGAATTCTTCTGTCAGTGATGTTTAGCAGAACGATGAGCCCAATGATTAGAGCGCTATACTTCGATTCAACTACTCGTGGGTTCGAGTCCCCCATTAGACTTCAATGTGTTTAATACTTAGAAATGCATTTTAAGGGATCTATTCCTTGTGTCAAGTGTGTAAAAAAAAAAAAAAAAAATTTGTTGAGAGCAACAAATAACTTAATGAAATTTATTTTAAATATAAAATTACGAATTATGATTATTTTTTTCACTCATACAATATATTTCATGAGAATTAATTGGAAAAATAGAAACGTCATTTCTTTTGAAATTAAATTTCTAGTTAGATACTGCGTTTATGTATGATAATTTATAATTAAAAATTTCCCTATTTTGCCTTTCGTTGTTGCATGCTTCCTTGTAACAACGGATGTAGTCTTCGTGATTTTGAAGCATCAGGACAGCTCAATACTTGGCTTTCCGCTTCCATTTAACTTGGGAGGACATTGCAACCACACCCAATTTTAACATGTGTGCCGCTTTTAGCAAACATGATGGATCTTCGGTTGAGCCTGGATTCGAACTCACTACCTTCCGATATTGAGAACGACGCTCCAACCAACCAGGCCACCACAACCTTCCCTATTTTGCCTGTTTTTGCCAACAGAATTTTAACGTGTCAGCTAGCAAACACGACGGATCTTCGGTTGAGCTAGGATTCGAACTCACTACCTTCCAATATTGAGAACGACGCTCCAACCAACCAGGCCACCACAACCTTCCCTATTTTGCCTGTTTTTGACAACAGAATTTTAACGTGTCAGCCACTTTTAGCAAACACGACGGATCTTCGGTTAAGCTAGGATTCGAACTCACTACCTTCTGATATTGAGAACGACGCTCCAACCAACCAGGCCACCACAACCTTCCCTATTTTGCCTGTTTTTGCCAACAGAATTTTAACGTGTCAGCCACTTTTAGCAAACACGACGGATCTTCGGTTAAGCTAGGATTCGAACTCACTACCTTCCAATATTGAGAACGACGCTCCAACCAACCAGGCCACCACAACCTTCCCTATTTTGCCTGTTTTTGACAACAGAATTTTAACGTGTCAGCCACTTTTAGCAAACACGACGGATCTTCGGTTAAGCTAGGATTCGAACTCACTACCTTCCAATATTGAGAACGACGCTCCAACCAACCAGGCCACCACAACCTTCCCTATTTTGCCTGTTTTTGACAACAGAATTTTAACGTGTCAGCCACTTTTAGCAAACACGACGGATCTTCGGTTAAGCTAGGATTCGAACTCACTACCTTCCAATATTGAGAACGACGCTCCAACCAACCAGGCCACCACAACCTTCCCTATTTTGCCTGTTTTTGCCAACAGAATTTTAACGTGTCAGCCACTTTTAGCAAACACGACGGATCTTCGGTTAAGCTAGGATTCGAACTCACTACCTTCCAATATTGAGAACGACGCTCCAACCAACCAGGCCACCACAACCTTCCCTATTTTGCCTGTTTTTGCCAACAGAATTTTAACGTGTCAGCCGCTTTTAGCAAACACGACGGATCTTCGGTTGAGCCTGGATTCGAACTCACTACCTTCCGATATTGAGAACGACGCTCCAACCAACCAGGCCACCACAACCTTCCCTATTTTGCCTGTTTTTGCCAACAGAATTTTAACGTGTCAGCCGCTTTTAGCAAACACGACGGATCTTCGGTTGAGCCTGGATTCGGACTCACTACCTTCCGATATTGAGAACGACGCTCCAACCAACCAGGCCACCACAACCTTCCCTATTTTGCCTGTTTTAGCCAACAGAATTTTAACGTGTCAGTCGGATTTAGCCAACACGACGTATTTTCGGTTGAGCCTGGATTCGAACTCACTACCTTCCGATATTGAGAACGATGCTCCAACCAACCAGGCCACCACAACCTTCCCTATTTTGCCTGTTTCAGCCAACAGAATTTTAACGTGTCAGCCGCTTTTAGCAAACACGACGGATCTTCGGTTGAGCCTGGATTCGAACTCACTACCTTCCGATATTGAGAACGACGCTCCAACCAACCAGGCCACCACAACCTTCCCTATTTTGCCTGTTTTAGCCAACAGAATTTTAACGTGTCAGCCGCTTTTAGCAAACACGACGGATCTTCGGTTGAGCCTGGATTCGAACTCACTACCTTCCGATATTGAGAACGACGCTCCAACCAACCAGGCCACCACAACCTTCCATATTTTGCATGTTTTTTGGCCAACAGAATTTTAACGTGTCAGCCGCTTTTAGCAAACACGACGGATATTCGGTTGAGCCTGGATTCGAACTCACTACCTTCCGATATTGAGAACGACGCTCCAACCAACCAGGCCACCACAACCTTCCCTATTTTGCCTGTTTTTGCCAACAGAAGTATTGATACATAAGCATTTTTTCACCATTGAAAATGCATTTGAGGCCATTCAATTTCTAAAACTCACGGAGCCTCTCTGAATGGCTGCATTAGGCTGATTCCAAGAGTAAATCCGCGACGCCTCTCACACAAGATGATAGCAACTTTCACTTACCTGGTCTATTATTGAATTATTAATAAAATTATTTCAATTAGAAAGTTTAAAGATTGAGATCCCAATTTCCACCGCCGTCGTGTCCAACGAAAAAACGCGTTTAGCTTCAGATCGGAACTACGATTTGAAAGAATGTTGATATAAGCTGTCTCCAAATGTTGCTTTGAGTCCATAAGGGCTTATACATCAGCTGAAAATGCTTAACGCGTGAAAATTCCGTACTCATAACGAAATTAAGGAAACAGGAGCGCATTTCATCCACTTTCTTCAGAATCTATCAGCATTAGTAAAACATAAACTAAGCAAAGGCGCGCTGTTTTAAAGGAGATTTATTTCCTGAAACAAACCCGGTTCGTTCCACTGAGAATTTCGTAAGTTATGGAATATTTTTAAATGATTGAGAAATTTTTGGAGTTTTCTTTATAAGATATTTCTTAAAATAAATAAAAGTCCACTTTCCAGAAAAATGAAACAATTTGGCGTTATTGACCAATTTAGAATTACTTCTAAAATTAATCTTGAGGAAATGTTTTTTTAATTTCTTTAATTTTTTCTCTGTACGAATTTATGAATTCGTAACGATAGAAACGTGGAAATGTCAATATTTATGACAGCCTTGAGAAATATGTCTTATGCTTTTATTAAATATTAATTCATTATTTTTATTATTTTAACAAGTATTTTTTTCAATGAGTTTTTTTTTAATTTACGTATTTACCTTTTTATAAAAATAATAAAATGGTAATGGAAAAATGGATCCTCATATTCCTCCAATTTGGAAGCGAGCAGAGTTCCTGCACACGTGCATCGTGGCAAAAGCTGACTTTAATAACTTCAAATCAGTGTTAACAACCTAAGCCAATAAAAAAAAGCATTGCAGGGAAAACGCCCTGACTACATTCGCCTGAATTTTAATTAACCCTGAGACCATCATTCTAACATTGCATTCATTCAATGAAACAGTCCAGTCCCAGTCACTAAATTTATTACAGTCATTGTGAGGTACGTCATTCAAGAATGACGTCATCATATTACGTCATTCAAGATTCATATTAATGAATCTTGAATGACGGTTGTGAAGACAGACTTATGTTACCTTGCTTCTTATAAGTCGGCAATTTTTATGCTTCACATGAAAATGTATTATACTATCCCTAATCTGGTTTCTCTATCTGACATTCACGAAAATTGAAGATGTCATTACGCTTTAGCTGAAGAAAATTTTTTCTCGTAGGATATTTTTTGCTAGAGCCACACAATCTGTTTTTCTCCAATTAATATTTTTTCAGATTAATTGGTTTTCAACTTACTCCATACATTAAAATTCACCTTTCTATGACATGGTTCAAAAAATTCCTTTTTTAGCATTGCAATAAAAATGACCCAGTAATTAATTCCCCTACATTTTAATTTAGCACTAGGGAATTAATATATTACCTATCACATATTGTAATAAATTCCTATTTATGTAATAGTTCTTTTTTTATCGAGATGAGTATACAAGAATTTTTCCTCACTCTGATGAAGTTCAAACATTTTTTTGTTATGTGTTTAAAAAACAATGAAAAAGAAAATAGAAATAAATCTGAATGAAAATTGCAATTTAAGAATTCGCAAAAACTTAGAGAATTTTTTAATTGGATCATATTTTATGTGTATGACTTGAACCTTTTACAAAAAGCATATAATCATTAGTTAAAATTGCATCACTTAATAATTTGCATAGTATTAGATTTCAATTATCGTAGTTTTCTGTATATAATAAGCAACGTCGTATTATCCGCAAGACCTTTTTCCGAATTAAAAAATAAAAAAAAACGTTGCATAATCCGCGGCAATTTTTTCAGCGAACATTCGATTAGTGCTTATAAGGTAATGATAAATAAAATAAAAAAAATAAACAGTTTAATTAAAAATATAATAAATTGTATAGAAAAAATATTATGAAAAAGATCTGTTTGGATCCACCTCAACGCAAAGTCCGATTAAATAAGAAGAAAGCACGAGATCGTAATAAGTTATCGATTTTTAATTCTTAATAACTTTTAAAATGATTTTAGACATACAATAAAAATAAAATATATCTGTTTCGTTAATAATTAAATGAATGAAATGGATTATTTTCGAACTACGCCTTGGATGCATTTTTTTCTTTTGAACGGAACATGCTTTATTTTTCCCCTTACACGTTTGTCGCCATTTTTTGTTGTCTCTAGTTTTAAATTTGCTGCGTAACTCAAACATTTTCGTTTCCGCATGGCGATTTTGAATTGGAATGTTTCCAGAGCTAAACATTTTATAAGGTTAAGACAGATGGCGAAATTAACATCGTTCCCAGGAACCAAATTCGTTTTTAAAAGTAATTGCAGGATGCTGATTATAAATAAAATAGGTCATCCAAATCGTGGTGCCATCTGTCATTTATTTTAGGAAACAAACGGCATTTCTTTTAAAACCTATTGTGTGTGTATTTAAAAAATTAGATTATCGATGAAATTAGCGAAAATTTTTTTACACATAATCTGTGGATAATATGTTGGTTTAAACAATTTAATAACTTATTATTGAGTTCACTTTAATGTTTAGAAGTATTAAGATAACTTAATACCGAAATTATGAAGAAAAGAACAGTGATAGTTTTCATCTTATTTTGTAATGGTTGAATAATGGCTTGATTGAGTAATAAAATTTTCTTTTCTTCTTGCAGTTGAATCTGTTTTTAAGTTAGAACGATTTCTGATTGAAAGAAATTTGGACTATCTTAAAAATGTAAGTTATAGTATTTGAAATTTTTTATGTTGTATGTGTGACAAAATGATAGCAAAGATTTTCATTATGAAAGTAAAGAAAATTTTATAATTTGTTTGATATTTTAATTTTTCTCGACATAAAATGCTAATAAAAATGTTTTAGTTTGTCTTTATATACATTTTACTTTATGTACATTTAATTAAACATTTCTGTTCATTCTATTTACAATGAGAGTCTATCCATAGAGTAATTAAAATTCTGATATAACTTTCAAAAATATTTTCTCTACATTTAACTTTTGATGCACACAAAGATAGATTTGTTTCAGTATATTTCTACTGAAGTAAGATAATATTGAATGTTTGAAAAACTTTTTTTAACAAAAATCATTACATCAAATTGGAAGAGCAATTTTAAATTTTATGTAGATTGTAAATTAAAATTTTGATAGTTTAATGAATAAAATTGAATAGAATAGTTATATTAACAAAATAATTATTTTGACAAAGTTTTTCATCAAATCTTCTAATTTTAGCCCAAAATTTGTGTAACTCAATAATAGACAATTCTTAATTTCCTTGAAGATTATGAATTTTTGCAGGAATTGGAATCACTCTGATACAATCATAAAATTCCTAACTTTAAAAAGTGTGTTGAAAAAAATTCTTATTTTTAAGAATAAATCCTCAAGTCCCTGAAATTTTCTATAAAGTTATTCTATAGGTTCAATTATATTTTAACTCTCCATAACTAAGTTCAATTCACAGTTAAATTATAATTACACATTCATCAAACAGATTACACATTATGAAACGTTAATATGAACAAAAATTTTTGATCAATTTTTGTTGAAATTATTTTCTTCTGTAATGATTTTTATTAAATTTACTGAAGTCAGAAAGACGTGGTAGAACTAACCAGTTATCTGCTCAAATGGGAGGTTAATCTTCCCATTCGAGCAGCCAAATTATTAGTTACCCAAGGTTAATATGACACTCTATAACAAAAAATCAATGCACCAAGAAAGGATCCTCACATGGAAGTAAAAACTGGTTATTAGAAAAATTATATACAAGATAAAATATGATTGAAATTTCAGAACACTTGAAGGAGTTAATTCAGAGATTATTTATATATATATGTGTGTGTGTATATATATATATATATATATATATATATATATATATATATATATATATATATATTTATATTTATTTATATTTATTTATTTAAACACACACAAAGTAACGAGCTCAATATCCACCTCTTGCTGGGAAGACGCCACATGAAATGGCAGACTGATAAACTCCTGAATGGTCTGCAATATTTCTTACCTAATTTGCTCCAATTGTTGGTCTATCTAATCAACATTTCCTGATAAATACAATCATCTTCCTATCGTATCCCAGACTTGTTCAATGCGATTGAGATTTGCAGATATGCGATTGAGAGAGCAGTTGTTCAAGGAATTGTTTGATAAGCTGTAAGACAGTTAGTTTGTAGCAGTACATACCATTTGTGATTTGGCATTACACTGCAAAAAGAACAGTAGTGAAACAGGTCTCAAAATATTGTCGATGTAAGGCTCTGCTATAGACCTCTAATGAGGACCAAAAGATGCTATTAAAGAAAATGGCACCCCTGGCCCTAATTCCTGATTGAGGACCTGTGGGGCATGTGAACGTGAACGCCAGCAGGACTCCTTGTAGTTAACCCAGGGAGGGTTCTACCAGATTATGTGGAGTTCTGTATGGCATGTAATATTGAAAGGAGGATCAGCATGCTGCCCTGGGTGTCTCGAGATACATCTTTGATGGTTTTTAAAACACAGTTGAAAGTGAGATTCATCACTAAAAACTATACATTCTCAGTCAACATCATTCCAGCCTGAGTGAGTGAGGCAAGCGCCATTGTAATTTTTCTCGGACAGTTTTCTGGTGTGAGTGGCAGGTGGAATAACTATTAGTATGGGTGTAGATTTCGCTCTACCTGGAATCTCTTAATGGTTATAGTGGACACTTATTTACGGATTGAATGGCTAATATTTAATGGTGATGAATCTAATGCTGCAACAATAGATATGACAATCACTGTTTTCTTGATTTACTGTGGTAGTCCTAAGTCAATTGTTACCAATATGATGCAGAAATCTGCAACCTTGGCCCCATTCTTGATAGCAGCATCTTTTCATCCTATTGCTTGAACCTATAAGACTAGTGATTCTCAGATTTACCGAATCTGCCGGTTTCAAACTAATGTTTTGACTTCTTTCAAACTCTGACAGTTACTTGTAATATGCTTGAATCCTGCAGTGAAGCATTTTTTCAATCTTTTGAAGGTAAATTCTTAGCCTGGAATATGTTTTCTTTTTTAAGCTTATTACGGTTCAATTCATAGTAGGAACAGTGTTGATTCCTATTAAATATTTTCATTTGACATCTTCCATCAAACCTGTGATGTAGTTTGAACCGATTCTTGCATGACTATAAAATTAGATGGTTTTGCATTTTTACATTGTGCAATATACATTTTTGATCAATGAAATTGTATTTTATGAAGCAGATATCCCTCCTCTGAGCCATGTTAGGAACTTGCATTTAGTTACGTACTTTGTAAGCTTAAAGAATTATAACAATCAAAATCTGTCGTTCTTCTCACTTTTTTTTCCTCTTCTTATGTTATTATTTATTGACTAAAATTATTCATTATTAAAATATTAATTTATTGACTTGAATTGAGGAAAAAGCATTAATTTCTGACTGACTGAAAAAAAATACCCATATACACTTTTTACTTGTGCATAGGAAACGAATTTGAGTTAGAAAATTTTTTTCTTTGTTTACTATAGTTTATATTCATTCATCATAAAATGTTTAATGGAATTTTTTAATTCATATATATAAATTTTACTTTACTTTTTATTCAGTAAAATGGGAATTAAAAAGATAAATTTCCAGAAGTTTAAATGTCAAAATTTACGTTCCAGGTTCAGATCCACATTTATTTGATTATCTAGTCTTTCTCTTTTAAGACTTGGTTCCCATTTCATTTTAAATGATTTTAATCTTTGACTGACTGCTTATTAATGTGTGTATCTTTTCTGCATTAAGTTTATTTAAGTAAAGTATTACTAATCTTTCTCTCTCTCGGTTACTTACATATTAGTAACATATTACTTGAATGAACTTAATGCTGAAAAATGTAATATTACACTGATCTTTAACACTAATTTACTTTATCTATTAATAATAAAAGTAATTAAAAACAATATTTTAAGAATTTCATTTTTTTTAAATGTGTGATACCGAATTTTATTTGTATAATTGCTTTAGTTTTTTTTAAATATGTCCTAAAAAATCTGATATTTTTTTCCAAATTGTTTCTTGATGAACCATTTCCTTTCTCTTGGCTCTGCTTTTGACTGCTCTCGTAAAAAAATAAGTACCTTTGATATACTGAATTTTTTAGATTAAAACTCTGCAGACAAAAATGGATTAAGTTTTGTGGTAAAGTTAAGAAGGTATGAAATCCACTTAAAAAATATTTCCTTTGATTACCAAGCAAGCAATATAGAGTTATTAAATATAGTTGAGATATTTAAATATTGTAGTATCTTGTGTGGAAATGTTTTACAGGGGGATAACTTTTTTCATATTCCTGTATTTTAATTTATTTTTCGAACTATGAATTACTCATGTATTTACTTGTGAATATGAAAAACAAAAAATTTTAGTTTATTTTTTGATATTTTTTATTACAGTTCATAGTAAAGTTAAAAAAATAAGGCATATATTATTGAACTAGATTTTCTTGCAAGAACATAAACAAAAACATGATGCTTTATCATAAATGCTATTAATTTCACATTTTTAATAATTTTTAAAAAATTTTCTATTTGCCTAAAAAAATTGGCAGGAATTAAAAAAAAGCCCTATTATCCATTGACAGAATAAAGTTTTTACAATAAAATTAAAA